>JAOUZG010033324.1:15561-46674 GCA_026289955.1 Argiope argentata
AAAGCCTCTATAAAAATTCATTTTTCTTTTTTTGAACTTTCAAAATTAAATTTTGTGTATTTATTTCAATTAACCTCTGTATGAACAGTTTTACTAACACATTTTTGACAAAATGAAATAAGATTGCAGATCAATTTCAGAGACCTAATATCTGTTCATCGAAATTTTTTTTTAATGAAATCTGCTATGCTTATTTCAATGTATCATGTCAGAACATCATTTCTTGAACGACCAAGCACCACGTGCTCGTGCAAGTTGAATTGCATTTTTATTCATTTTAATTGTTTCGTCGAATGAGTCACTTGCAACGATAGTATTGCAAACGATCCAAAAAAACTTTGTCTCTCATTGATTGTTTAAAAAAATATCACATTTCCTATTTATTTCATTTCATATAAACACGTGCTCAAAATGATATTTTTCTAGGTTTTATTTGCTGAAGTCATTAACTTATTTTTTTAAACCAGAGCTTTTGTCAATGCATTGGCAACGCGTTATTAAGAGCTGATTTTTATGAGATGCTCGTGCAGATAATAAAAATTTAATTTTTCGCTTAGGGAATTCTGTTAATGCCACAAAACCTCATTCCTAAAACAATATCATGTTCTGACATGATAAAAGGAAAGAAAATTTAAAAATCATCCATCAAATTTTTATATAAAACGATAAAAGTTTGAAAAAAATTGAAATACTATATAATTATACGATTTTAAAAAGATTTAAACTTTAAATATTTTTTTAGAATTATAAAGGAATAATAAAACTTTTAAGTGATGGGCAGGAATGCCCTTAGAATATTATTCCAAAAAATTAGATATTTGATTGGAATTTGAATAAGATCAAGTATAAGGCTTTCGTAATTCAATGAAAGAAAAAAAATTAAATTATTTTGAAAATACTGCAAAAAGCAACAGCCTCAAGGTTTCGAGACCTCTAGAGGGGTCCCCAAAACGAAGAGAGCAAGGACTCCTCGCCTCAAGGCTGTTGCCTATTTCACCTATTTCATATTATACGAATCTCTAATCTGGTTTGCTGGTCATATCCCAGGTAGCATAGTCTGTAACACAATATTGTATAATATTGTGAGATATTATATGATATAAAACAATATTGCGAATACTGATCAATGTCATACATACAATATTGTACAATATTTGTGTGCTGCTAGGGATATATATAATATTTTCACTTCGCTATACAGACAAGTGAAGCAAAATGTTTGTAAAAATACATATAATACGGTTCTTGGCTATGTGTAGCAAATAAATGCGACATTTTTCTGACAAAATAAATGCGATAATTTGTATATGAGTAGCAATAGATAAAGATAAATATGAAATAATTGTAATCGAAATGAATGTCTCATGCCAAGTTATTTTTCTAAAATTGTCTCCTTTTTATTTATAGAAGTTTGAGTAAATGTTTAAAAAATTTTATTTTCTCGAATATGTCTGAAATCTAATGGAGACCTGCCTTTTCAGTTATCTACAATTAATAAATTAATTTCATATCTTTAGTTCCCGACCATATTTCATCATCATTTATATATCATTATTTTTCATCATTTAAGTATGAGCAAACACAATGAGAAAAATTATTATTTATTATTATCATGTGAGAACATGATGTTGTTTTTGTTAGAGGTTTTTGAATATTATTGAAGGCAACGAATAATCGGAACTCGGAATGAATAAAGAATAACTGGCAATATTCACCAACATCTTTTAATTGCATATATTTTTTTTACTTACTTTTACTAGTATTGTATTATTATTATGTATTCTTCTGTGAAAGCAGATGCGTTTTAAAAAGGTTTGGCCTGCTTTTACCAGAATTGTTTTTCCTAACTGGTTTAAACTACTTATGACTTCATTCTCAAAAATAACGTGAAATTTGAGATCGTATAATTCATTTTTTTCATATATATGCATATTGGTTAATTAATTTATTTTTAAAAAATTAAATGGGCAAAACTACATATCAGTGAATGGTACAATTGAATCTTAATAGATGGCAGCACATGTTACATAAATTGCAATTTGCAATTGATGGATTGCTTGGTATTTGAAAACTTGGCAAACAAATCTTGGGAACTGTGAATAAGAGATTATTTATTTAAGGATTTTAATTAGAGATTATTTATTACAAACATTGTCATATGAAAAAAAATATTTACTAGATATATTCTTGTATTTATCACATATTTAAAATAATCAAAAATTCCGATTAATATTTAATCAAAATCCCGATAATTATTTAGTCATTTTATTTAAATTTTATATTTTTAAGAAATATTTCTAAATGCATTGGCTCTTCCGTTCACATGAATTGATTCGTCTAATGTAAGTATAATTTATTATCAGTTAATTTTTTTGTTATTTTTTAGAAATGAAATTTTTGTTGCAAATAAGCATTTATAAAAACCGCTTAACAATGAATTGAGTCGAGGGATAGCATTTGTCATTTTTTTTCACAAACAAATCTTGTTTGAAAAATATTCAGCATTTAAATATCATCAGTTAAATGCTATGTAATATTGTTGAAAGTTGAAACATTCAACAATTTAAAAAAGCAACAGCATTTATTAATTCTAAAATGATAAAAGAAAAAAAAATCACATTTCTATAGTTAAAAAAATACTTATAAACAAAGTAAAAATATTTTTTAATAACGATTCTGACATACATGAAGAAAACGTCTGGTATTAAGCTTTACCGGAAAAAAAAATTGTATAATTTATGTAAAAGATAGAAGAAAATATTTCTATATGACAGTAAAAAATTAAAAATCTTATTCTTTTTATCAATAAGTCGTTGATACACTCAAAAAAAATTATTGCAAAAAAAAAAACTTTTGTAAAATGTAATGTTTTTTTATATAAATATTTTTAAATCATTAAATATTTAATCTCATTATTTCTGCAGAACTTCCTATTCTGTTATAATAAAACATTTTTTTTCTAAGACTCGAACTTAAGTTTGACAGTTCTTGGAATCTGTTCAACCAGTTCTAAAACACGCATTTTGAAGTGTAGCTATTTATAGAAGTTTCTAACTCATTTTTCCAAAAATATTTATTACCTATTGTGACTCTTTTTTTTTCCTGAACACATTGTTTGGAAAAGAACAATGATTCAGTCTTGCAAAGATTGAAGACACAATTTTGGGTGCAGCTTCCACCGACCAAAATCAAATTTTCGAAATGTTAATTCGAATTCTAAATGTATAATTAAATCAGTCTTATTTTTAAAATTTTGACTAAAATTTTGAAATAAAATAGAAATCAAAACAACTGTTTCATTGTTTTACAAAAATTGAAAGATACTAAAAATTATATTCAAAAGTTACTTAAAAACAATAAAAATATTATTCAGAAAAATGCCAGGTGTAACGTTAATTGTTTCGCTGACTTTTACCACTTTACATGCATAAATTTTCATAGACTACAATAATCGTTTAAATTATTTCAAAAGAGTAGTCGCAGAAGTCTCTTAAAGGGGAAAAAAAGCAGCAATTTAATTAGCAGAATAAGTAAAAACCTGCAACGCGTAACACCTGCGCACGGACGAAAAAAATTGTCACTCACGTGGTCGGTAGGATTCGAACCTACGCGGGAAGATCCCAATGGATTTCTAGTCCATCGCCTTAACCACTCGGCCACGACCACACATAATACCTGTCAAATTAAAAATTCAAAAGCAGGAGTTGTTCAGATTGACATAAATATAAATATGTTTTACTGCTGGAAATTACACTTATTTCACAATTTTCAAGGGTTTTTTTTCTCCCAATATATGTTATCAAGGTATGCTGTAGAGATAGGCACAATTATTTTATCAAAATATTTGTTATATTTTGAACACAATGAAAACAAAAATTTTAAGTAATGAAAATAATAGTTGGCAACATTCCGACAGTTATTTAATTTTGTATTTACGTTTAATTATGAAGGCAGTACTACCAGAATTATTGTAATTAAACACAAAGATTGGGGAGATCAATTTTGAAGCATTACTTCAATATTATTTCTAATTAAATTATAATTCAAAATTTTTAAAAAATCCGATCGTATTAATAAATGTAATTTAAATTGCTTTAAATAAAATTTTATCAAGATATTTTTTATTTTTATTATTTTGTTTAAAACTACTTTAAAAATTAGTTTTACGTTTTTCTCTCTTTATTAATTTATGCAAAATTCCGAATTCAAATTTTTAGAAGGTTGTTTGCAAATTAGCGTTTAGTTATATCAATTTGTCCAACTTTGCTACTTATGCAAAGACAAAATTAAAATCTATTTAAAATAATTCAGTTTTGAAAATTCGGAAGAGATCTACTGGTTCGTATCGCCAATGGATCCCAAAAATTTGTTTTTCAAATTGAAAGGGGGTTAAAATGTAAAACTTTTTCAAAATCCCGCTTATTTATTTTTATTTTTTTCTTTGATGTAATACTTTTTTCTTTTGTGTTCTTCTTGCAAGAGAAAAAAAAAGGGACATAAAAGCAATAGCTGACGATTTTCGCCAGATATCGACATATGCATCTAAAGCGAGCTTTATATAAGTCAGTTCCTGAAATTCGTTTGAAGTACAGAGAAACAAATTGTAGTTTTGTTTTTATTGATCTATAACGTTATTATTTTAAGCTAAATGTATTCCAGTTTTAGATTTTTTTTCTTTTTTCATATGATTTAAACAGAATTCTTGAAATTTACGTTTTCTGAAAATCTTGAGAATTAAAAAAAAAAGTTAACAACAATTTAGTAACAGGGACAAAATCACTATAATTCCATGTTAATAACAAAATTATTCAAAGGATGGTTTTAATTTTGATATTAGCTGACTAATTTTCGAATTCGTTTTGTGTAAAATCGTATTATATATTTAAATAAAAAATTGATCTAAAATCCTTCAAAGGTTCTAATTTTATATGACAGAGGATTGCCTTTATTGTTGAAGGTAGAAAATAGATATTGATTGAAGATCAAGAAAATAGATACGAAGAGATAATGCCAGAACAACTCAACAAAATTCTGGAAAAACGTAAAAGAGAGAGTTGAAAACGAACAATTAAATAATTATATCAAAAAAAACTATCGATTTAATTCATTGATATGGAAAAATTTAGCTATCGGCGAGGTTAAAAATCGTCTGATATTCTCCTTTTAGTTTAAAAAAATGTTTCAAACGATAAAAGAATTTTCAGTGTTTTAATATTTTATGCAGGTGTTTTTGCATGAAAAATTAAAAATAATTATTGGTTTAGTTTATTGATATGGAAAAAATTAGCAGACATTGATTTTAAAAATCGTCTGCCTCAACTGATATTATTTCTTTCTTTCTTTCTTTCTTTTTTTTTTCTTTTTTTTTTTTAGTTTTCAAAATGCTTCAAACGATAAAAGAATTTTGAGTGTGTTAATATTTAATACAAGAGTTTTTGCACGAAAAATTAAACATAAAATAATTTGATCGCTAATAAATAAGATAGAGCGTAGATAAAATGAATTTAATTTTTAAATACTGGAGAGACAGAAATGGAGAAATAAATTTCCAGCCTTGTTCCATAAAAAACCGATTGTATTTATTTTAGACTATTTTTCTATCACATAAATCGTTAGATTCTCAAACCATTCACTTGATGAAACAAATGGATTAATTAGGATTGAAAGACTGGCTTCAAATGAAATCGGAGAAGTAAAAAATGCGTCATTGTTGACTTGATGACTCTAATGAAGTCCCATAGGCCACACTGGTTCACAGATCATGACTGACAGTTGATTAGCAAAGCAGTGGTTGAGGGATCTCCCGATCACAAAGGCGGCTTTGTGCTCAAAAGGGGACCTCAAGGGCTATTAGCCCTTTGCTGATTTCTTTTCGGGTTTTTCTCAATATCGCGGTGGTGACACTAAATTACAGTCACTTGAAGGCTGAAGATAATTTATTATTTAGACTGTTTAGAGCTTGAAGCGTTTCGAGTTACTCAACTTGGACCCGCAATAACAGTTGAAACGATTGATTGCAAACTATGCAAGTGAAGAGCTGTATTTTTTTTTTTTATGAATAGAGCTGGTTTTGGGAAAGGTTTCGGGGGTTGAAAAACACGTGACCGGCTGGGGCATGCGTGCCGTGCCTCACTGTAAGTGAAGAAGACTGTCTTCAAAGTATATTTCAATCAAAATCCTTAATCACCAAACAATCACAGCATTGTTTTGAAAAGACGGTGAGGGGGGGGGGTAAAGAACCTTCTACGCTTCCACTTTTAAAACAAAGATCATAAACTTAAGCAAAGTATCATTAGGGATTCGATATCAGAATTTAGAGTTTAAAATTATTTTGCTGAGATAGCTGTTTATACCAAGTTATATAAAATATTTAACTGAATACTTTAACGATCATTAATTAACTTGCTAATTGCCAAAGGTGGCTAGTTAAGACTTGGTAATAAGAAATTTTTTTAAAAAAATTAATAAATAAGAATTAGACAATCATAGTTTTTTTTTAAAAAAATTAATCACAAAGTTTAACATCAAGACAACGGTTTATTTCTTTCCCTTTGTTCATCATTCTTATTTATGCATATTTTTAGAGTTAGTGTCGAGGAATTAAAAAGAAAAATGGCATCGTAAAGCTAAAGCTTGCAACAAACAAAATAAGTATTTTATGTTTTACATTTGCAGTTATTTTTTATATCACAGTAATAGAATAATATGTGGATAAATCTCACGGTATCTGCTGTTTTTGGATTTACTATATTGAAAAGAGTTTTTTTTTCTCATATTTTTTTTTATTTTTCGTTGTGGCAACATTTTTAAATGGATGCGATATGATCTTCAAAGAACAGAAAACTCAATTTAAATTAATATTAAATTCAGATGTAGTGATAAAAGTTACATTCATGTTTTATTTCTATTTGAAAATACAAGCTTAAACTTTAACAAGCATAAATTCAACTAAACAAGTGTAAATTCAACTAAAAAACGATATTAAGCTAAACAGAAGTATACATTTCCGATTTTAGTCGAATCAGAAAAAAGTTTGAACATCAAAATATTTGTGCTTAATCTTTTCAAGAAATACATCATTCCAGTTTCTAAAATACTACATCCTCAAAAACATATAACTAAACCCTTATTTCAAAATAAATCTGAAAAGTAAAGCAGAATATTGAAAGAGAATAACTCGGAAGCGGAAAGGAAAAAGAGCGGGAAAAAATCGTTTGGTTCGTGATCGGGCATATGGTCGAACAGCTAATCTCGACATTTGAGCTCATACGTACATAAAAGAGAGGATGTCGGCAAAACATTCTCTGATTTTTTTTTCCTTTGAACTACAATGAAAAGAATACCTGACACTCGATGTTTCATATAGACGCTTGGGTGTTCCTTTTATCATTTTTTTTCCTAGCAATTTTGATCGATCGTTGTTTGAAGTCACCATCATTGTATTCCAAATATTATGAAATGATTGTCGGCTTTCTTCCTATTGTAAATGCTTATTTGCTATTTCAAAATGAAAAATTAATATCTAGTATTTATCGCAGTTTTTTTCAAGTTAAAAAAAGAAAACGACAATAAATGGTGTTTACAATCATAGTTTAATAATAAAAACTGAATACATTATTGTGCCTATTTCAGACAAAAAAATAAATTTCAGTTTATTGCCTCATATTGTTCATTCATTGTTTTAATATGTAAAAATTTATCTATTCATTTTATCAGCCTTTTTACTAGAGCTGTGAAATTAAACATGAAAAAATGATATAAATGTTTTTTAATATCATTATATTAAAAACATTTATTATTTAAAAAATGTTTTTTAATCGAAAAAATTATCTAATTTCTTTTTAAATCTGATATTTACTTTACTTAACAAATAAAAATTGAGTATATTTTTTGAAATTATTTTATGAAAATCATACATAATTTATTTTAATTACTTTCCTTTTTGTGGTTGTAGTTTTTAATCCCATGCATGAAAACAGCTAAATCAAAATATATTCATAAAGCATCTTTATTGCATTACTACATATGTCTATTATTTCATACTTCATTGAGCTACTTAGAAAAAAATTCATTCAATTTTATTTAAAATAATTTTTTTTTCAATTCCTACTATTAGTTACACTCTTCATATATATATTGTTCAAACTTTAAATTGTTAATAAAATACTTCTTATTCATCCATTCAAATTGAAGTACATTTTTTTAACTTGTAGTGGATGTAGTGGAAATAAATATTTTTAAATTGGATGTTGACTTTAAAATTGATTTATAAAATATTAATTCATTAATTAGGTTAATTTTTAATTAATTAAAAACTAACTTTCCCACCGAAAATCTTCATTTCTCCAACGCCAATGAGATTAGGCTTAACAAAATTACGATCTATTATTTCAATCGATTCTGCTAATTGTCTTAGTGTTTGATGCAAAAATTAAAAATGGTTAATTAATGATTTCTCGGATTAATTTTGAAGAACTTTTGAATTAAAATAAAACAGAATAAAGGAAATTAAAAATTCCTTATCTGCCTTACGGCACCCCAAATGGTGTAGAAAATTAATGCATTTGTGTTGCCCCAATTGGCGGTGAATATCCCACATGCTGACCTAAGTAGGAATTGACTTTAAAAATCTTTTTTTTATTACTTGTTTTATATATCAATAGGAATTTTAAATAGTTCCTTAAATGATTGTGGAGTACTTTACAACTGTAAAGCCATTCCCACGATATTTTAAAATAAAGATAATAAAGTTTTCAGTGATTTTAACTTTTAAAAATATATTTCTGAAAAAAAAAATTCTATTCGGTTTTAATTAATCTTAAAACACCTTTATAATGATGTTTTAATTTTTTTATTGCTTCAGTTAAACGCTAGATGAGCTGCGAGTATTTTGATTACTTTTTTAGAGTAAATACTTTTTTTTATCATTGATAATTAATTATAGGTACATTTTTAAAGATAATATAAATATGGGGGAATTAAATTCAAACACTATTATTCCACGTATTTTCGAACTGATATTCGAATTCCTTTATTATTTTTTAAGAATTCTTAAAAGCGATTTACTTTATTTTATGTTTACTTTATTTGCTTTTGAAACAAGAATTTTTAAAAAAAGTGGAGTGTTTTCTTTATATTAAAAATATCTTTGTTTCACAAATAATATATATCACCAACATCAATACCTGAAGGATGCATAGAATAAGAATAATTGCTATTTTATTAGACGCATAAAACAAAGGTAGGAAAGGAAAAGAAGATATAAAGCATCTCGCCCGAACAGGGACTCGAACCCTGGACCGTTAGGTTAAAAGCCTAACGCTCTACCGACTGAGCTATCCGGGCTCTGAAGACAATGTCGATGGTAAGATTGTCTCCAAGGACAAATTTCCGAAGCTTTTAATACAACCCGATTGTGGGCATAAATGATTCATTTCAGATTTTCATAATATCTCTCATTTCTTTCTTTTAAAAATTACAAATAATCATAAGAATTTTTTTTGGATTAAATTCTTTACATTTTTGGAAGAAGGGTAGGTTATTTTGTCATCTAGACAACTTTCGTAATCTGTAATTTGAAATTTGTAAAATTAATCAGTAAAATTCATAATCGCATTTGCGGAGAAAAAGATTTTTGATAATAAATCTTGTTTTCTCCGGGTGCGACAATTATTAATTTAAAGTTTTCAAACAAAAATAGTAAAAACATTTATTTTCCTTATTATTTGAGTAATAAAAGAGTAAAAGATGCCAATAAAAAATATGGTGAATTAAAAAAAATACTTCTGTTTCTCTAAAAGAAAGTCATGTTATTCATTTTTATGAATAAAATAAAATATTTTGCTAGTAATTTATTAATTCTTGAATTAATATCGGCATAGTTATTGAATTGCGACCCTCTTAAAATTGATTTCCTTTGTCGAAAGACAATCAAAATCATTTATTATGATTATGATTCAAAGAAAGCGGAAACTACTCAAACTAAGTTTTTATTTTTAAAAAAAAACATTATTAATGCTAATAATGATGGTGTTAATTTTAAAAAAATTCTTTAAACTTTTAATATATGAAAATGGAAATCCCACTGTCTCATTACTCACAAAATTCAAATTAGTTATAAATAAACAAAAAATTGTTCGAAATAGTAGCTTATAAAAACATAGTATAATTAATAAATTTTTAGATATTCAAAAACTGTGATAACAAAACATTATTTTAAAATAAATTAGTCATTACATTATTAATCTCATTCTTGTTAGATATCATAAAATCGTTTCTCAATTTTGTAAGTAGTTTTGGTTACATATTATGAGTAGCTTATAAAAGCAATAAAACATTAAAGATAAATGCACTACACGTCTTTTTTTAGTGATAAAATAGGTATATTTTTGAAATCAATTGCTTATATCGTATAATTATTAATTGAACTACCAGCATCATATGATTCTACATAATATTAAAAAAGAATGTGATTTATATTGCGAATTAAGTTGTTAATATTTAATTATTTTCTTCTGTTATCTTCGTTTCTGTAATACGTAACAAATCACTGATGAATATCAATTATTGCTTATTCTAACGAATTATTTTCTTAATGTTAAAAAGGAATAAAAATTTGATAAATAAATAAACAAAATTCTTTTTTAATAAAAAGATATATGAAGTTGAAAACGATTTTTTTACTACGTATAATCAATAAAATTATATTATTTCATTTGTTTTATAATTAAAACACAATATTTCAGATTGTAAACATCGAATCGAATCCCTGTTCTCCGTCCGAACAGATGTTTTTGTTCCAAGTATTCTGAGCTGCAGATGTTTCTAAAACGAAGACTCGAAACATTTGGCACAATTTAGCTCAATGAAGATTTCAGCGTTCCGTAACTACCTTGAAGATGTAAATGATATGGCCGTGTGTATTCAGAACTGCTGTTTAAATTTGTCAGGAATTCTAAATGGGTTTGGGGAAATTCTCATTGCCAGCAGCGAAACAGAAGATGTGGAGAGAAACAAGAATGCGCAGGCTGTCGGGAGAAAGTTCATGAAGGATTTAGAAGTCAATGTTTAGCGTAACGTATTCGTATTTGACACGTTTTCGTATAATGTTTACTCTGAAATTGCTATTTGGTAAGCTTGCCAACAGCGTCAGGTGATGCAAGAATTAAGCAATTAAGGTTGCTGAACAGAAGGAATAAAATACTCGACATTTTTAACACGAGTTTAACTGCCTCGGAATGAAACAAAAAAAAAGTCTATAAAAAGATCAAAGCTGACTCATGATTTTATTTAAATGCTTTTATTTACTTTAAATATTTACAAAAGCAGGATATTTTCTGCTTTGATTAATTCATTCATGTCATTAAATATGTATAGTGAAGCGATTCATTTATTTGCATGTATCATAGTAATAAATTAATTTATTCCAAATGATTTTTTTGAAATTGATTTAGTACGTATATTAACAAACTACGAATGGCATCACAAGATTATTTTTTATGGAATTTTATAGTCGGAAATCATTTCAGAGTTTATCTGGTCGAATAGTGGGATATTAAAGCTAGGTGCATTTGCTACGTCTTGAAGAGTATAAGGATACTAAAGTTAATTTCGATCTCTTCTTATTTCGATATTACAACAAATTAAAAAAAAAGAACTCTTTTTCCCCCCTTTCTCTCAGGAAGTAATGCTTATACAAGAATTCTAATAGAAGGTAAAAATATTTCTTTCTCAATTGTATTTAATATTAAGTAGATATTCTTACTATCCTTAAATATATTAATATGTTTTCTAACAATTAAAACAAAACGTAAGTTGGAGAAAATGCCTTTTTTCTAAAAACAATTTTATATAAAAAGTATCCACCGAATCATTACTCTGAAACTAATACAAGGAAAATAATTTTCTTTTTGTTACAAAAAGCTTTCTATTGCATCGCTGTTGTATTTTATATCTTGTGTTTTATTTAGCATTGTTTTTTTTGTAGCTTGTTTTTCTTTTCTTTTTTTCGGATTTTTTTTTTTTTTTTTTGTATCTTGTTATTATCATTATTATTGTTGCCTATATATCCTATTTTTTAAAAACATTCTTTTTACTTATGATTAAAAGGTAACAATAAAATATGTTATTTCTAGTTTTTATTTTCATGTTAAAGAAGGTTTTATGAAAGTATGCTTAAGTCAATCTTTTGCTTTTAGGCGTGAAACAAAAGGTTTTTTGATTGCGGACTCCTTTTCAAAATAGAGGAACAAAGAAAATTTTTGGAATAATGAAATTTTTAATTATACAAGCAAAATGGCTCTCGCCTTCCGATAAATATTTCAGATCATCCTGATTCGCCTAATTTCATAAGTTGAAAAAAAAAAAGCATAAAATATTTTTCTTCATAGATATTTAAAATACTCTTCTTTATATTCTAGTTTTAGTTTTACAATGTGCAAACAACGAAATAAATAATAAACAGCTGGTATTTTTCAAAAGAAATAAATTGTTTTCCAAGAATCATTAATAAAGAAAGGATCAATTTGTTTTAACAGCATTATGGACTATTAAAAGATACTATCGAATTTGTATTATTTAATGTAGTATGTAGAATATTCATAATTTAAAATTCTTACCATTCTAAAAATTTCAATCCCTTATTTTCCATTCCAATTTCTGCTACAAAATATTTTACCTTAAAAATTTAGAATCTGTTATTAATTCTTTTAATACAAATTTTGATTCTATTTCTATTATTTTAATTATCTATAGTTGTATTTTTACTTCATTGATGTTTATAGATGAATTTTAATAGGTGATTTTCTATTTGATGCAATAAATGATGCACTGACACCTTCTGGAAAGATATTACATTAGCCAACCAGATGCAACTTGGCTTACGGCTGTTAAGAAAATCAATGACACATGCTGCCCTCTAGTGGGCAGGTCTATAACTCTTGTAGAATACTAGTACCTCTCTAAGCTCTTTATTTTTGGCATTATCTGTTATAAGATATACAATCTGGGGTCGGAGGTGGGTTATTGAGAAAAATTCTAATCTAAGCATGTAATAAATATTTCTTATTTTCTTAAGATTAAAATAAGTACCTGTGCGTTTATCTCTCTCTCTATATATAAATTTTTAACTTGTTCTTTGATAAAGCCTAACAATACAAATTTATCTAAATAATTTAAAATAAGTGATTAAATGTGCAAATCAAAAAGTATATATACTACAAAATATAAGCAGAAGTAAAAATCCGACTTCAGAATTGAGTAAAAAAAAAGCAATTTTTTAAAAGTTGAATTGTTCAGATGTGAGATTAACATCATTCATAAGACAATTTTTTAATTTTTTTAATAGAGTATAAACTATTTTCTTATATAATAATTTAAGAAGGCATGGCAATCAATTTTCATAGGTAAGTCATAACAAATGCCTGTTGGGCAATGGTTAAGCCAAACGCGCTCGATTGAACTTTATTTGATGCCTTTTTTCTTACTTTTTATTATGTCAGAACATGGAGTTGTTTTTGAATGAGGTTATGTGGCAACAACAAAAATCCGTAGGCGAAAAATAAAAATTTTGTTATCTGCACGAGTATCTCAGAAAAAATCAGCTTTTAATAACGCGTTGCCAATGCATTGACAAAAGCTCTGGTTTAAAAAAATAAGTTAATGACTACAGCAAATAAAACCTAGAAAAATGTCATTTTGAGAGCGTGATTATATGAAATGAAATAAATAAGAAATGCGAAATTTTTTTTAAACAAAAAATGCGAGACAAAGTTTTTTTTATGATCGTTTGCAATACTTAAGTGACTCATTCAATGAAACAATTATAAAATGAATAAAAATGTAATTTAGACTGCACGAGCACGTGATGCTTGGCCGTTCAAGAAATGATTTTCTCACATGTTACATTGAAATATGCATGGCAGATTTTATTTTAAGCTTTATTTCACTCTTTTTTTCTCTAATTGGATAGAGGTGTTGGTGATCTTTATCCAGAGCATTTCTGCAAACATTTTGCAACTTCACAATTAGAGAAGAGTTGAATTAAATACAGCTGTGAAAACTTTCGCTATCATATAGTGATTTATTTATATTTGAATGTTGCCATTCAGCAGTTATTAATAAAAGTGATCTATGTGTCACGTACGTTAGGGGATTATAAAGATGGATTTTGTTTTTACCGCTTGCAATAAATTGGCTTCAAATTACAAAAAATAATTTGTAATTCTGAAACTTAAGGGATTTTTCACAAAACTGCTAGAAAAAAAAGTGGAATAGGGGGAGGATTTTCAACCCTCCACCGAAATCGTTCCTGGATTTTGTGGCCTGAATGTAATATACTAACCACAGTACAAACACGATTCACAGTTGCCAGATGCAAAAAAAAAAGAGTTTAAAAATATTTGTTTCACTTTATTTTCTTGCACGTTCATTTTCAGTACAGCTCGTCAAAATAGTTTTTTTTAATCTTACCGTCAATTAGTCAAAAAAGTCCTAAACTAACAAAAAAGAAATTTAGTTTTTCAGTTTGTTGTCATCAGAAATGAAATTTAAAAAAATTACATTATTCATTAAATGAGGTCTTAATAACTTTATTATTTTTATACTTTAAATTAATTGAAACAATATGCATCATAATTGTAATTAATAACCCATGAAATTCATAATCTTTACTAAATTTCAGTTAACAAATAACCACAGAGATATTCAGCAGTAAAAGAAAACCGCCCGAACAGGGACTCGAACCCTGGACCGTTAGGTTAAAAGCCTAACGCTCTACCGACTGAGCTATCCGGGCTCTGAGGGGAAAGAATACTTAAAAATCCAGACAGGAAGAGAGAGAGAAAAAAAAATCAGTTTGTTGGTGGAATTCTTTTGATTTTGTGAAGGAGAAGGTAGTTACTAAAGTGGGAAAAAATACATGTGTAGGCTCAAATAAGTAAATGAAATTTGATCTGTTTACTAATGGTTTAAGTCACGACAAGAAATTTAATGTTGCGTAAAAAAAAAAGAGATATTTTCTTTTTTTAATTTAATAATTTCAATTTATTTAGACTGTTAAATGTAATTATAAGTTTAATCTATAAAATTCATAAGGTTTATGCTCAATATACATGCATTGTATATGCTAAGGATTAATGCATGGGTTAAATATTATTTCGCTGTAGATCGCGAATATTCAGAATGATCATAATATCTGATGTCCAGTTATACCATCCATACGAATACAAAACTAAAAACTGGTGCTGTCTATCAAGTAAGCAGATATTTTATTTTAATGTGTCCAAAATGCATATTAAATATTTAAATTTATTTGAAATAACAATCCTTATTCCAACTCGTTCTTATCTATTTTTAATAATTTGTATTCCACCAAAATACTTTGCAGAAAGGAAAAATAATTTACTTATTGTCTACTATATGCATTAAAAACTAAGTTTTATGGCTGAAAAATATATTCTGCTATAAACTTCTAATCCGCTTTTCAATCATAAATCGTATTCATCTCTTTTATTTTAAATTATTTGAAGCATAAAATTGAAAATTTTATTTTATTCAATCTTATTAGTTACTTACGTAACAGTTTCTTGCTTTTTTTTTTGGCACTTCAAAGGAAATATCATAAAAAGTCATTTTATGTATAACACATATTTAATTATTGCAAGAACAATCAGGAATGTTGCAGTGGGGTGGAGAGATAAAGATGTCGCAGCCTGTAGAATTAGGAACAGCTCCGGAAATAAAAAAAGCAATATATTTTTTTAAAATTGGGCCATATAATGAAGGGTATAATCATTATATAATATAATCATTATATAATGAAGGGTGATAAGTAAAATCTTTAGGTCATACTACGCCACTGGAAAAGATGTGAAAATTTTTCTGATTTAATAATTTAAAAATGTCTCTAAAAAAAGCTGAAACAACTTCATTCAATAAAAATTCGTTAAAGTTAATAGTATTGAGGATTGTCTTAAAAAAACCGCGGAATTATTTTAACTGTCTCACAAACTGCTGTGCCGATAATTCCATCACTTTTTACGAATTCCTTTCTAATGTTTCAGGACTTTTAATGTAATTAACCTTTTATTATTTTTTTCTCAACTTTGTTTTGGTAGTTCTTCGGAATAAGATTTAAAACATTAATAGTGAGATAACTATCGGAAATTAATAAATACGCCAAAACTGCCAAACGTTTTTGAAAAAAAAAAAAAATTTTTTTTTCAATGTGAGCAATTTTTTTCATGCATAATATTTTTCAATGAATCT
This sequence comes from Argiope argentata, assembly GCA_026289955.1. Lineage (NCBI taxonomy): Eukaryota > Metazoa > Arthropoda > Arachnida > Araneae > Araneidae > Argiope > Argiope argentata. Next base: position 31,828 of record JAOUZG010033324.1, read on the forward strand.
TATGGTTATAAATTTTTTAAAAAACTCATTTTCAGATTAGAAAAAGAGTTTAAAGTTATTTCGGGTTCAAAAATATTATTTTAAAAAAAATTTTACAATCAAAAACTTATTTATATTATTTTTAAATTAAAATACTATTTTAGCTCAAAAATATTATTTTTAATTAAAAAATTTATTAAAAATATTTAACTACGTCAAACTCAAGATTTATTACATTTCAACGTAATCGCAATCATTTAATGAATAATAAGTAAAGAAAATAAATTTATTATATTTTTTTTTAATTTTATTTCTTTGTTATAATTTTGTAGATTGTAGCTCATACCGGAAATACTACGCTCTTTCTGAAATTTACTATGAAAATTGAAGTTTTATAGATGTCTTTCTAAAATACTTTTGGCTCAGAAAGTTTAAAAATATAAAATACATTTAATAAAAGTAGTTTTTAAAACACACACACTTTTATTGTTATATTAAAAGACTGATTTTTTTAAAATGTCCGATCTTCTTTAATTTATTCATTATAATTATAAATATTATCGAATCTTGGAACAATTTTTTTTTTCAAAAAGTTCCCCATTTATAAAATAAAAATTTAATTAACTTTAAAATAAGATCAGAAACAAATTAGGAATGTAAAAAATGATATTGTAAAAAATTAAATCCGTTAAGAACATGCACATTTTCAAAAATTCAAATCTTTTGTATATAAGAAAATCAGAAGAAAAAAAAACTTTTATTTTTACAAACATGATGATTTGAAACCCTAAGGTTTAAAATTGTATAAATATTAAAATACAACCGTAAAAAGATCTTATTAGATTGATATTTTTCTCTGTACCTAATCTGAGATCAAGGCCTATAGTTTAATTGAACTGTTTCAGAACAATGACGATGCAGGTCGGGTCAGCTGCAAATATATCACACAGCTCTGAAATGTCACAGCTATAAATTATGCACGATGTCATATCAAATAAAAACCATATCGTGGTTCTTCAGAAGAAGCATTCAAAAACCGCACAAAGGAAAATTAGTAAACAAAGTTTTCAGAGAAAAACCGCATTATTCTGAAAGAGTATCACGAGTTCTCAAAATATATAGAAATCGGGGGAGGAGGGAGGTATTCTAAAAATCTTGCGCTTCATTAGTCTAGTGTGGGTATGAAATGTGCTGAAGTTAATTTTCGATTTTTTTTATCATGTCAGAACATGATGTTATTTTTTGAATGAGGTTAACAAAAATTCGTAGGTGAAAAATAAAAATTTTATTATCTGCACGAGCATCTCAAATAATCAGCTTTTAATAACGTGTTGCCAATGAATTTACAAAAACTCTGATTAAAAAAAATAAGTTAAGAACCACAGCAAATAAAACCTAGAAAAATGTCATTTTGAGCACATGATTATATGAAATGAAATAAATAGGAAATGTGGTATTTTTTTAAACAATCAATGCGAGACAAAGTTTTCTTTTTTGCATCGTTTGCAATGCTAAAGTGACTCCTTCAATGAAACCATTAAAATGAATAAAAATATCATTTAACTTGCACGAGCACGTGGTGCAAGAAATGATATTCTAACATGATACATTGAAATATGCATAGCAGATTTCATTAAAATTTTTTTTTAATTATTATATTTTATTTTTTCGCTTTTCATATATGGAGTAGGTCAATATAAGGTATGGTAACCGTCAAAAAAATGCGAACTCTAGTTTTTGGCGTATCCTCACGTTCTAGACCTCCTCGCCTTAGTTTGAAAAGTACACTTTTTTAAAACTGAATACTAATACTAATTAACTTGTACTAATTTTTCTTTTATAACACGATAACTCAAAAACACTTTGAGCTAGAAGTGAAATTTGACATAAGATATTGAAACAAATAATTCAACGAAATTTACTCAGAGGGAAACTGTCTATCCGGCTATCAGAATGTAATTAAACATAAATATATACATAATATAAAATGAAGTCTCCTGAAAGTGTCTGCATGTCAGAATTGGAGATATTTATACCATTTCGTACAGAATTTATTAGAGATGGTTTTAGTATATTGAAATCATATCAAAATAAAAAGGGGAGTTTTATAATTACTGTTTTTAATTTATCTGCGCATGCGTGAAAATCTCAAAATGTCCATGTGCAAATAGCAAGAGTTGTTTAAGTCTGCTTTTAAACAGAGATTCAAATCTCATTACGATGAAAAGAAGGAAATCCAACCTCGAAAGGATCGCCTGTGTTTTGTCTTACGGGGATATCATATTTTTACCTTTGTAGCAGTCAAAATATTTCTGAATGTGTGCTATAAAAAACTGTTTTATGGATATTTTTGATAATTTCTAAATGTGTTTTTATCTTTGTTTGATGCTGCGTAACATGCCCATGTCATATCGGGCGGAGGCTGGTCTTAAGTTTAAAACTGATTTTTCTTCTTGGATGATATGCCACATGCAGAACCAAGCGGGTACTGCTAGTATAATACACAAAGAGCTCGATGAATAAAAAAAAAAAATTAGTACACTGATTAAGTTTCTAAAGTATAGTCACAAGATCTGTCTCAAGTTTTATACCAAATCCCTCTAGGCTTTGGTCAGTGTGTACTTTCACATGCATGCAAATGTGATAATCCAAAAATTAAATGTTTTAAGTCAATCAAATTTGGTACGTGACTTTGTGACTACAGTTGTAGGTAGCACTGTATCGAGTTTTGGTTTCAATCGGTCAGGAAAACACAGATTCAACGTTCTGGTACTCTTATATTAACAACTTCCTAACGATTAATCGCCAAAGATCGCACATAAATTCGCTTTTTTATAACTATTGCTCGTCTATACAACATAAGACTAATAATACATGAGAACTAATTTTCTTTTCTGCGAACCACACAACACTTATGCGAAAGACTAAAAATAAATATGTGAGTATTCACACCATCCCCAATTTTATGCAGGAATCGGGAGGGATATATTTATGAGAGAGTATGCGGGAAAGTTTCAGGCAGACTACTCCCATTGGTTAGCAATTAACTTTTCATTTCAAATGCTTAGACGGAAGTCAAATATGACAAACTTTGATAAAAATTACTGTATTTTCTCTGTGTGCATTTCATATATTAGAAAATGAAAACCTTGGCAGTTTCTTCAAATACTTACTTTATTCAAAGATAATTTTTAAAAGAAGAATTTATGACAATATTAATGCGAAATAAAAGATATAAATAATGGGGAAAAAATAAATGTAGTACTGTAAATTTCCATTTGGACGTATTCTTGGGGGATTGTGATTACGTCTGAATTAATTTTTTTTTAATTTATGGCATATCTATGCGAAAAATTTTCTGAATTTTTCTAATAAAATATCTTGCAAAAACACTTACAAAGTATTAATGCACAATTTAAAAAACAAAACTGTTTTAAAAATTGGAATTATTTTTTCACTTAAAGGAGTTATAAAGAAAAAATTTTTTAGTTCAGGCGTTTATCATAAGATTTATTCAGAATCGGGTTGATAAGAAATATATTAAGCTCCTGTACTAGAAATTAATCATCAAGAATATCAAATTCCTATACAATATCTTATAGATAATAGCTTTTACCCGCAACTTCGTACGCGTGGAAATTTTGTTGTGTATGTGTGAGAACTAGCGGTCTGATCACTATGTAAAATGTCATCAAACCGTATCATTGTGGTGCTGTTGAAAATAATTTTCACCAAAAGAAAGTTTGTCGCCAAATTTTAGAGAAATGTCCGATTGTAACGCGAACGGCAGCAATAGTGTTTCCAATCGTAAGGTTTCGATGAACGCAGCAGGAAATTGATAAAAATATAGAAAACCCCCCAATAAATACAAAAAATTTAATCGAAAATAATGAAAGTAGGCGAAAGGAATAAGTACAGCGGGAAAAAATCAAGGGAAATGAATAGGAAAGATCGAATTACATTAACATAAAAAAATGACGGCAATGTAAATCCAAATAAAGCGCTACTGAAAAATTACCATCCTCGCAAAGCACCAAATAGTTGTATATCAAAGCTTAGCCCTCACAACTAACATAAAAACAATTTGTTTGCAGTATGTATCTGAAATAAAAACAAAACAGCAAACCAATTATTCAAAATCGTTTAGGTGATTAAAAATGGTCTGACTGATAATTAAATTAAATTTTCAATCTCTTCTTAACTGTGAAGCATTAAAACAACTGTAAAACTTTTTTTCAATGATCCAATAACTTATTCTATAGTTCCGGAACTACAGAACGTATCGAGAAATTATTTTAAAAAATGTTTAAAAAAAGGCATTTTTTAAAAATACATGCAGATTTTCGTAGAGACAATTTTGCTAAAAATCTATATTTTGAGAAAATAGCATTTAAACATGTGAACATAATATTAAAGCGTGAAATATGCAAATATAAAGATAATTGTAATTTTTTAATTAATGAGTTTAGAAAAAAGTTCTAATTATTTCATTTAAAAAAACTGGAGATCAAGAATATTGAATTTTAAAAAACTCTTTATTTTCATCAAAAATATTTTTTATATTTCAACACTTTAGTCAATAATTCAATATTTCAGTCGCCAGCGTCCTGGTATAGGGGTAGAGCGTCTTCCCCAATCTGGGCGTCCCAGGATTGGGCATGGCAATTCTGTGTTCTATTTGTGTGGCGTGTGAATGTGCTCCTTTGTAAAAAGGGGTTGTTCAAGCGAATGTAACCCATGAAGTAGCTAAACTGTACTCATGGCCTTAGCTGGTGTTACTGAAAAAACAAGAGACGCTCCCTCGGCTTAAATCGCTGACATATCAATCAGCGAACTTGTAAAGTGCCATAAGTAACAACATTTCAGTCAATAGTTCCATATTTCACTCAAAAGTTCACAGTTAAGTAAAAAATTTAATATTACAGTCAAAAACTTAATATTTCAGTCAAAAATCGACTTACTTTCGCTGACAGAACTATCAGCGGTCTTGTAAAGTGCCATAAGTAACAACATTTCAGTCAATAGTTCCATATTCCACTCAAAAATTCATAGTTAAGTCAAATATTTAATATTATCGTTAAAAACTCACTATTTCAGTCAAAAATCGACTTACTTTCCAGGTTAAGATCTAATTAGTGTTTTGCAAACCTCCATAACCGTAACTTCACGCTGCATTTCCCAAAGAACTCCGGAAGTCCCCAGGCTGCATTAATACACGAGGGTGTGCGTAACTGATCTCATTTCCACTCTGTCCTCCCCGTGTGTCTGCCGACCCCTCGTCGGTAAGAGCAGAGGGAAACCCCCCACGAAGACAGAGCGTTCCTCCCCGCCGACAAGGTGAAGCGATTACACCCAGGGGGCACACAGGTGTGAAATGCACAATTGAAGAGAGAACCTCCAAATGATGCGCTGAGTTATTTTAATAAGGCGCACGGGACCTAATCTTTTGACTTATGGACACCGTGACGGAGAAGGATCTTCTGCTGGGATTGTCCTTTCGAATTTCGGTTTTAATTAAATTTTTTTGGAGGCTAGTAAAAAAATGTTCTTTTTTTCCCTCCCTATTTTCAACCTGTTTTCCATCTTTGGAGAATAAAAAATGAGAGTTGAGGTGATTCTTTCTATGTATTAAATAGTACGCTTAGAATATCTAAGATTTCAAATCTGAGTGCATGAACATCCCCCCTCCACATGAGCGTTGTGAACTTCAAAATATAGGGAAGAAATGCATCTTGGAAGAATTTTTTTAAAATTCCTTCTGTTAGCTCATATTCTCCCTATATATATCTTGTTCAAATTTTCAATAATTAAAAAATAATTTTTATTCATTCCAACAAGTTCAAGTAATTTTAAAAAAAAACTTGTATTAAATGATATTTGAAGTTAATACAGTTTGTTCAAATATTCATTCATTAATTTTTTATTAATTAATTACGAATTAACTTTCTCGCCAAAAATCTTCATTTCCCCGATGCCAAGTAAGTAACGAATTCAGTTTTTCTTTTTCCCCAGCTAATGAGGTTAGGCTCAACACGTTTTCGACCGATTATTTTTAACGATTCTGTTTATCTTCTTAATGTTTGATGCATTTAAAATTAAACATTGTTAATTAATCGGTCTTTCGGATTGATTCTGAAGTATTTTCGAATTGAAATAATACAGAATATAGAAAATTAAAAAAGCGTTGTCTCAAGTGGCGTTGAAAATTTTCCCGCCAATTGAGTGTGTTCTGATTTATTTTCAACTTCTCATTTAATTATTTTCAACAGTTCATTTAGTCAAAATTTCTAAGTCATTGAGTTTTTGAGTCATTGCATTTACATGTATGCAAACTTGTATGAAAAACATACATATACCGGCATATATGGTTTCATCTGGGTTTCCATGTATGTACAAACAGACAGAATTTAATTTATCGGAAGATTTGATTCAAATTTTGATATAGATCACTATTTTAAATGCTAAACTGTGTACTAAAATAATAAATATTCAATAAAATAATTAATAAATAATTTATAATAAATATATAATAATAATTAATTTATAATAAATAATTTAATATTTCCATCAAAAGTTCGATATTTTAGTTAAAAAAACGACTTATTTTCCAGTTTAAAATCTAATTACCAGCTTCCATATATCAAAGTTAACATGTTTTTGAGTAGTTGCTTTTACATTCATGTCAATGTATGTAACGTATAAGGATCAATTTTTGATACAGATTTGCACTTCAAATGTTAAAACTGTATCAAATTTTATCCATCTAGCTCTATGCACTTTGTAGCTCATATTCGCTTGTGTTCGGATAACCAAACAGGCAAGTTTAAAGAGGATGGATTCAATCTAAAACGTTTTAGAAATCAACAAATTTGATTTCAAAGGTCACCTAATAAAATTCAGCCTACCAAATCAAAATATTTTTTAATTATTGCGTATATCATCACATAATCATCATTTCAAAAGTTTGTTTTTCGGGCCTAAAGAGATCTGATAAAGTGAGATTCTGGTGAAGTGGAGAAGTTTCCTCAAAATCTTTTTATTGGTTAAAATTGTTTTAAAAGATTTCTAAAAAGTCAGTTGATAGATTTTAATCTAGATCAAATTTGTTCACTCTACTCAATATTTATAGAACATGATCATAATAAAAAAGATCATATTATTGAACGAAAGGCTGAAGAACTTTACAATTTTGTTACGCTTGTAAAAAATGTACAGCATGTTCATGGCATGAGCTTTTTTCTGAAATTATTAAACGAATAATGCTGTGGTATAAGGACATTTTTTTTTATTAAAAACGTATCGTAACAGTCAAAAATAAGATATAGTAAATGTCTATATTGGATAAGGTATTGGACTTTATTGGCACCAAAACCAACTTCCACAATGCTGCTTCAAACATGGAGTGTTCATTAATATTTATTTATTTTCGTTGCGAGATTTAAGTAGTAAGTCTACCAGATACAGTCATGAAGTTGAAACCTATCTAAAAATGTTAAAAGTAATTCTCGAGCAATAACACGAAGAAGAAAAAGAATTAAACTAGCAGAGCGTGGTTTCGATCCACGGACCTCTGGGTTATGGGCCCAGCACGCTTCCACTGCGCCACTCTGCTCACGACCGACCGTTTGTCCTCAGCGCTCAAACCAGGAACCTGTACTATCGCGAAATACCAGTACAGAGCAGGCAGTACCAGTACAGAGCAGGGTCGGTCGTGAGCAGAGTGGCGCAGTGGAAGCGTGCTGGGCCCATAACCCAGAGGTCCGTGGGTCGAAACCACGCTCTGCTAGGAGCATTTTTTTTAATTTTTTCTTCTTATTGCTTGAAAATTATTTTTAGCGTTTTTAGATAGGTTTCTAAATTTAATTGAATGACAGTATTTGGTAGGTTTACTATTACAAAAACAACAAACAAGCAAATAAATAATAATAATGATAAAGCGAAGATTCATAAAGCCTAAAAGAAAGAAAAAATCTTTAACTTATTTTTAAACAAATGAATATTTATTCCAGAGTTCTTTCTATTCTTTGAAAGCTCCAAATAAAAATGAAAAATCGAACCAAAATAACCATTTTTTTTCCTTCTCTTACTTATTATTGTGATTTCACTACTAGCCAGAATATATTTTAGAATATTCATCACTTAAAAACAACATTTTTTTAAAGCTTTAGAATATTAAGCTATTATATAACTAATATTACGTCACATAACATTAAACTGTAAAGCTAAATTGCTGTAAATTAGTAATTATCTCTAAATTGTTAAGACCGTAAAGCTAAATTACAATAAAAATTAGTAATTGCTACTAAACTGTTAAATTGCTAATCGAAAGAAGATAAGAAAATAAGAAAACAAAAAATAACGTTTTTTAATAATTGTTCAAATTAAATTATTTAAGGGAGCATAGCATTCAATTTTAGCTGTTATATGATTTTAAAATCAAACATCACACTGCTTATTTTAAAAGAACGTGTTTGTGCATATTAAAAATATTTGTTTGCATTTTTTTATTTACAAATCTGCAATTTTGAATAATGTTTTTGATAGATGATACAACCGCTTTTAAATACAAGAGAAAAGTCATTATCAATTTTTCATAATCTAAAATTCAGAAATTAAAAAAAAATTAGCAAATTAAAAATGTATATATATTTTGACTCCTTATAAATAAAAAAATTAATGCCTAGTATCATCAATTTCGTAAATTTTTTTATTTAATGCAATACATAACTTGCATTTACGTTTGTATTGTTATGATAAAATTCAGATTAGTTTTATTATGCTCTCAAACTGTTCAGTTTGCGGGCTTTGCCAATATTCACATTACGATTTTTTTTAAAAAAAATTACCTTCTTTGGATATTTATTCTAAAATAAGATTTTTACTTGAACCATTATTTCTCAATACATACTTTTTTTAAAAATTAAAATTTACATAGGCAGTAATTTGTAGCTGTTTTCTGTTAAGGTTAAATTGCTGAAAGGAGAAATTTTAAAATTATGATAGTGGCTTAATTTTTTCCCAAAAGATTGCAATTTGGATTTCCAATCTAAAAAATATAAATATAGATATTAGTATTGATTATTTTTTTTTTACAGATATTGACATTTAAAACGAATGCAACTGCTTAATAACAGATAAATGAACTCCAGGACTTCTTTGCGTACAGGTCGTAAAAGTCCAATAAATCATGCGTAGCTCTTTGAAAAAAAGGGGGAAGGGAGTAATTAGTCTAGGTTTGTTAAAACTTATGTTATTTGTTGGCAAGAGTATTTGGCGAGGAAAAGTATTGGCCTTTTAACTAAATTTTGAGGCTTAAACACAAAGAAAAAACTTTTGTATTTGTGTGCATGTAATGGCTCTTTACAAATAAGACCAGAAAAAAGATTTTTTTTTTGTTTTGTTTTGAAATTTTAACTAATGAAAAATTAATAGAAACATTAACTTTTTTCCATGATACCTTTCTAAAATTTTACAATAAAAATAATGTTTACAACAATTTAAAATTTAAAAAATTTAATGGTATCAAATTTTTTACCGTATTATTTTTTTCATACTTAATATGTATATCAAAATTTAAAGTTTAAGAACGTTTTGTGGTGGGGACAATTGAAATTTTCATCAATCATTAATCATAGCTTACTAACAGGATGACCAAAGGTGGAAAGTATAAAATATACGACTAAATATATTAAGAACGCTTGCAAATCATATCAACTATCAGCATTATTCCTTCAGTGTCAAACTATACTTAACATAGTTCTTAAATAAAAATCTATGAATAAAAAAAATCTAAAATAACAAAATTCAATTCTAAAAATGTGTCACTGAAATGCACTTCTCCAAATATTAATTGCACTTTCTCATAAATATATTTGTATTAAATTTATTATCTCTACTTTCAAATGTCTATGTTTTAAATAGGCAGATAGACGCATATATATACTATTCACTTTTATTTTTGGAAGAAAGTCTTATTTTGTGAATTAAAATTTTTAGATTAAAGTCAGAATATTCTACACTTGAATTTTTGAATAATTTTAAACGAAAAATTTGAAGATACCTGTCAAATTTAAAGCATAAGCTCCTGTGTTAGAAATTCATTTCTCTCTCTCTCTCTCTCTCTGTGTGCGTGCGTGCGTGCGTGCGTGTGTGTTATCTGGAAGTTTATTAAGTTCCTGAAACAGTTTTTATGTTATTTCATGAATTAAAATTGAAATTCGAGATATTTTAATTGTGACATTACAAGAAAATTGTGTAATAATATGGTAGAAAGCCCTTTTTTACTACTTTTTTAAAATTTTATCCATTTACTATTTATTTCATTTTTATAACCTGGCACTGTACTGAATATTATTTTAAAATATTCTGAGTGAGATTTCTTTTGTCTTTCATGATATTTAATTGAAAATCCTGTATTCTCTTGATATTCCATTGATGCTGTGAAAGTAGAATGTTTAGGAAGCATATGAAGAAAATAACTACTTATAATAACTATTAATCACTAAATGCATATGCAGATAAGTAAACATAATATTCTAGTTAGATAAAGAAGTATTTAAATATGACAAACCTCAAAAGAAAGTGATTAGTCAAAAAATGTAACAAAGAAATGTACTCCTCAAATTAAAAATTGAAAAAGAAATCGAATAAATCTGGGAGAACAGAAAGAATAATCTGAAAAAATGGGAAATGCAGGGAAAAAAATTCTTGCTGTGATGTGTAAATTAAAATCTTAAAATTTATTTCGGTAAAATGTTTTTTTAATATTTTTTTTTATTTTACAATGACAAACAGAAAATTTTAAGTTTGTCATGGTACTTCCACTGTGAAGCTGTTTTTTTAAAAACTTATATGACATGGAAAATTAAAATTCGTGGATGGAAGCTTTTTTTACTACTTACGGCATATCAAGAATAGCTTTTGTATTTAATTCCGTCTTACATATCATTTCAATAATATTAACCTCATTTATTTATACTTCCAACTTAATAAACAACTTATATTTAAATAACATAGATTTCAGTGTCCAAACTCATTGAATTAAACAAATGAATCAAAAAGAAACAAAATCAAAACTAATGAAAACGAAACTCTTTAGTTTAATGCAAATCGTGGAATTTATGTAAAGTAAAGTATTTTCTAAAATCTAGATTATTTTTTCGAAGGGGGTGCAGTATTTATATGAGAAGAAATTCACTGATTTTTATCATACATTTTTGACTAAATTCATCTAAATGCAATTCATGTTTCATCGGAAACAAAGTGGAAACTTTGTTTAATGAATTTTAAAATGCACTCTACTGTATTAAACAATAAGTCATTAAGTATTCCAAATTGAGTTAAACACCATGCTAACTTTCGCCAAATCTGACACTTTGAAGATAACGTTTAAAATGTTGCAACCTCTTCTAGAAGTGATCCTTTAACAGTAACAAAACCGCCTTGGAAACAAGACCGTTGATTGACAGTTTTACGACTGGTACGCACAACAAGTGTACGCATCTGTCCCTCTACGGAGTCGAAAACTTCGAAATAGCAGGAAATGGGGAGGGCAAGAAAACGAAGCGTCTACTCAAGGTTGCCATAGTTGGCGTGTTATCGAGGAATTTTGTCTTTAGCAATAAGCGAATTTTTTTTTTCTGAGCTTGTAGATACATTATTTAAGAAAATAAAAAGTTGTGGCAAATGAAATAATATTGTAGTTATATGGCTGAATCAATCATTTAACATATGATTTAATTAAATTTAATTATCATATGATTAAATTATTTCCCCATTAGCATTATGAATCAAGGTAGTTGGTATTTACATATACAGTTTCAGATTTTATAGATTCCCAGGGACTGTCGGAAATGTTTGAAGGGAATTCGAGTGCAATTTTTATTCGGCATATCGATGACAATGGGATAAATGCGAGCACATTGTTAAAAGAAAATAGTCCGTAAAATACTCATGTACTTCCTTCCGAAAAGTAATTCGTTTTTTTTTTTTTTTTTTTTTTTACGAAATATGTATTGCAAATTTATTGGAATAATTTAAATGAAAGTAAAAGGCTGTTGCTTCTCTAATGTTTGACTGAATTTAGATAGTTTTATTGAGCACCAGTGCAAGTACTCTAATGTTTCATGCATAAATGTCGTTTCTATTATCTTTAAACTATACATATTTTGCATTGGTATAGGCTTAAGCTAATGCATCAAAATAAGAAAAATTGGATAAGTTTTCGATTACTAAACGTCGGCGAGATAATAATACAAATAATAAGCTGCACTGATTCAATGCAAATTTCAAATACAATGAAATGTTAATCCTGAAATTAAGAAAGAAGGTCCCATAATATTTGGGAAATGTTTACTTATTATTTATTGCCATGTTATTAAAAAAAATTTCAATACTATAACATAGAGATTGTAAATGGTGTAATATGGTGACTTCCTGCAATTTTCATATGATTTTTGAAGTCATTTTACGGTTGATAAATGCATTTTAGAGTTAGGTTTCAGCGTGACTCTGAAATATCCTTGATTTATGAGTATGAGTGTAAAATGGAAATCTCTGAGAAATTTATGAAATTAATGACTAGTCAGATTCTTTATCGACTAGATTACTGAAGTTCCAAAAGAAGGCGCGTCTAGAATATTGCTTCAGTGTCGGTTAAGGTGGACTCGCTGTCAAATTCGAAGTCAGATTCAGCTGAAACGGTTGCTTCAGAATCGTCCGAGTCATCACCTACAACGAAATTAATCACGTCGATAGTTTGTTCAACTAGATTGCCAATTTCCCAACATTTTTTTTCGATCTTTTTGACATGGTCACAAAAACTCTTCCATTCATTTTTCTTTAAGTTTTGAAGACCATTTACAATCAGATCTCTTAGAGCTGTTATGTTCAACTCGCCATGAACATTTCTGTTCCGCACATACTTTTTTGTAGATGCCCATGCCATTTCGGTGGAATTTAAATCGCAATGATATGGCGGAATTCTTAAAACATCATGAACATTTGCTTTTGAAATTTCATCCACACAAAACCTCTTGGATGGAGGGGCGTGGGAAACAACTAAATCATATAAGTCAGTCTTCCGCATATTAATATCAAATTGAATATTATGTTCTTCTAACCATTCTGATAATTTCTTCTTTTGTGGAGTGCTTTGAAAGTACAGGATTTAACACTTTCGTGTGATAAAAAGCATTGTCCATGCAAATCACACAATTTGGAGGAATATTAGGGAAGAAGTTTTTCTTTCAGCCACTTAGAAAAGTTATCGTAGTTCATTTGACCATGATAATCTCCCTTGGCTGTTCCAGACTTGAAAGACTAAGTTTGCTCCTTCTATAAAACCATCCTGGTTTCCTGCATGAACAACGATCAAGCGCTTCCCAGCAGCATTTTTAGTGACTGCTCCAATCTTGTCGAGCTGCCAACACTTCCCAAATGACAAGTTACTGTCGATTCGAGTTTCATCTAAATAGATAATTACTCGGTTGCTATCCATGTATTTTCTAATATCTCTTAAATACCTGTACCTCCACTGTACGTTGTCAGGCCTTTCCATTACAATTTTCCTTTTATCTACAGATCGCTTCCATCTAAAGCCAATTTTCTGTAGAACACGTCTAAGTGTTTCCACCTTCCAGGAAAAATTGATATTTTCCTTAACAGCTCAAAAGAGTTCGTAAAGAAGGCCCTTCATTTCTGGCATAAAACTCACTGACAGTTTGTCTAATAACACACAAGTCAAAATCATCCAAACTGGTTGAAGAACAAATTAACTTTTCTATGCGTCTTCGCTTCGAGGACGACTTTACATAGCCAGTATTCTTTACTCCCCGCTTGATACGATTAATGATTAGAGTCGAAACACCAGTCGCTGCCGCAGCTCTTTTGAGAAAATGGAATACTTAATTGGTTTTGAGAATATTTCAAAACATCTCAAAGCATTTAAAACTATTTTCCTCTCTTTGGAAACGATACGATTCCCAGGCATTATAGCAATGATGTTTAGATAGATGTAAAATAAGAAATTGGGAAAGAAACAATAAACACAAGCACTTAACAAGTCGTAAACTAACAATGACGCTTCCCGAAAAAAACGTCTTTCGCCAACGCATGAATATAGCAACCCTGGCTTATGTCATTTCCAACCGGTTTTGAAGTGACTAGCCCGAAGACGAACGCCAACAGTCGTGAGGTGAACTACATCTACTTCTTGGTTAGTAAGATGCTCAATCTTTTGCCTATTTTTTCATATTTCTTTGTTCGGTGTATCACCTTGTTGTTAGTGGCACTTGTCGAGGCATCAGCGAGTTTTATGCCGAACGAAGCGTCTGCTGTTTTGAAGCACCGCGAACTAGGACCAAGAAAACGACTCATCAACACGCCCATCACAGTGGCTTGAACAGCCCTTTTCTACATGGGTGCAGATTCATACACCTTACAGTTAGAACACGGAAGGACAACCATGCCCGAACCGGGACTCGTACCCGGAACGCCCAGATCACGGGGAAAGTGTGCCGCCCCTGCGCCAGGCTGATTCAGATGTTGGACGCATCAGGGCGACATTTTCAGGAAATCAGAGAAGAAAATACGAAAATAAGTCGTAGAATCGCATTCATAACCGTATACCTTCGAAGGGCAGGATATATAGTTTCTATGGAAAATTTGTTGATCAAACATTTCATTTAAGAGCTCTATTTTCACATAATAGTGTGGCTTAGCATCGGAAAGTTGCATTCACACAAAATAAAATTTCAAAATCTATAGATAAGAAATACTTAAGCCAAAGCGCAAATGAAATTAGAATTCAATTAGTTAAAATGCAATTAATTTTAAGAATCGGACAAATTGAATTGAATACAGATTCGT
>JAOUZG010033330.1:0-15308 GCA_026289955.1 Argiope argentata
AGCCCTCCATGCCAAGACTAATACTACTGGGGGTACTGGTCAGAGGTGATCGTTCCCCTTTCCAAATTTAAATTACGATCTGTGGATGAATGAACGAACGAATTCCACGCCGTCATAAGTGTATGTGATGTAGAATTTAGACTTCTGTCCTCGGGGGTTATAACCTCAGAAATTTTTGCTCTCCTCCTTCCGTTTAAAGCGGAACACAAGAACAACAAGAACAACTAATATCAGTCAGTACTTCCTTATGGCTACACTCGATGACCAAGCATCCCAATACAATTGTTTTTCACTTTTACTTGCAAATCGACAACTTCCTCCTAAACATTTTCATGGATTTAAAATACTGGATTTAAATGCATCATAAACAAAAATTTAACTAATGTAGAATCTTCCTTAACCGAAAGAAATGAATAATTGGATATATCTTTAAAGAATTTGCTTCCTTATGTTTTGTGACACCAACTGTAGAAACTCCAATGTGAGGAATTTACTGTACATTTTTGTAATCTCTCAGATGCAGTTAAATAAATAATATCAAAACTCGCCTGAATTATTTAAATTTAAAACCCTGATGCAAGCAAGACTTTATTTATGCTTGTACGAAATTAAAGTAAGCCGCAGCTGGTAAGTTTAAAATAAATGGTTTATTGATACTTTTAACATAGAAATTTCATACATTACTGAGTTTACTGTATTCAGAAATTAAATTCATATACCACAGCCAAACAGAGTTTCGGCGAATCACATTTGGAATACTACAGTCCGATTCTAGAGAATGTTATTCTATATCTCCATATTAAATCACTCTATTCGAGACATTTCTATTTACCTCTGCTCTTAATTAAGGCATCTGTTCATGCATCACAATCAATATTGCGCTTCCAAAGTGGACCGTTTCATTGCTGCTACACAATAGACTGCGTTAAGTTCGTTATTCCATGGGAATACCAGATGCTTTTACCACTCGGAGTGCTTGCCACTGGTATTCTTCTGATGACCATTGATGACACACACCTGTCGCAGTGCTGACCCATCCATCATTTCTCAGGGGGGATAAGAGCCTCACCTGCAAAGGAGTGGCACATCTGCATCCATTCTGTGTGCAATCAAACCACATGTTGACCATATCTCCCTCGAGACTGCTAATCGATATCCACCTCATTACGATGCGAACACATACATGTAATATTATATTCCAGAAACATGAAACTAAATATTCGAAATTCACCCTACATGCAATTACAAATAAACTTGTATTTCTTAATAGAGTTGCATTTAAATTCGAATGTTTGCTTTTTTTTATTGTTGTCACCAGCATTTTTTTTAAGTCGCATTATTGTTTTATACCATTATGTGTTGAAAACGAAGCATTATACGCTTCTTTGCTCGTCTGATAAATAAATTTATACTTGATTAACATCTTCTATTTTATTAGTATTTTCATATGCAATTAAAATTTCTTCTTTGTATAGAGCAGTCGATATCTAGGAATAGTGAAACTCACGCTTAGTCGAATTGACGCTCGCTTATTAACTAGTAAAAGAATTAAAGTTTGTTCGAAATCCTTCATCGTTTTTAATTCCGCATGACTTTTTTGGTCTCCTTATCTTCTTCATCCTCTCTTTCAATCCCATCTTCTTTCAATTTTTCCACGGACAAATGTGATCGTTTAGTATATGAGAAAGCGGATATATTGGAAATTGAATTGTCCACATTTCCCAAATCTTTGAGGGATAACAGCCATTGTTGCTATAAAACCCTACTTCTTACTTTTTTCAAGTTCAGATCCATCATATCTGTACTTTCTCTTCACCAATATTCTATCCTGTGAGAACATGACGTTGTTTCGGTTTAAGGTTTTTGAAGCCTCAAAATGCATGGGCAACTAATTGGCTATTTTTGAGTAATCAATTTTTCACTTTTAGGGTTAATAGAAAACAATGCAGAAAGTTGTCATTTTTTATGATTTATTGCCAAAAAATAATTTGAAAATATTAAATGTATTTGTAATTAAAAAATTTTAAATCAGTGGAAACATTGTTACACTTTTTTTAATTTTCAATTTTTCTAACTAACAAAAAAAAATTGAACTCTAACGATTTTAAGATGGGAGGAGATATCATTTTCTAAAGATCGACTATATGTAATTTGATAGTCACGTGATTACTTAAAATTGGCTAATAACTTAAATTAATTAAAACAAATAACGACTTTAAAAAGAAATAATCACTGATGATAACATGAAATTTGTGATATCAGATTTCATTTTTTAAAAAAAATTTCAATATTAAAATTTTTTATATAAAAATTAACAATAGGTCGAAAATTTGTAAGCTTGACATAAGAAGCTAACTTATTTTACATTTTAATAAGAGAAATACTTTTTTAAAAGGTTTTATCATGTCAGAACATGATGTTGTTTTGGGAATGGTTTTTTGGTGTGAACAAAGAACCGTAGACGAAAAATAAAAATTTTATTATCTGCTCGAGCATCTCAAAAAAAAATCAACTTTTAATAACGTGTTGCTATCGATTTTACATAAGCTCTGATTTCAAAAAAAATCAATACTACAGAAAAAAAACTAGAAAAATGTAGTTTGAGCGCGTGATTATATGAAATGAAAAAAATAGGAAATGTAATATTTCTTTAAACAACAAATGCGAGACAAAGATTTTTGATCGATTGCAATACTTAAGTGGCTAATTCAATGAAAACATTAAAATAAATCAAAATATAATTTAACTTTCACGAGCACGTGGTGCTTCGATGAGGGTTCAATGGATGAGGTTTTTGGGGTCAACAAAAATGCGTGGGTAAGGAGTTGAAATTTTAAATTTCAACTTTCTCAAAAACAGGCCTTGGAAGATTCTAAAATGTTGGTAAATGGCTTTAATTTTGAAATAAAGACTTTTTTAATATGATTCGCCACTTTTTGTTGAGATGATTTTTTCAGCTTTTTTTTTTTACTTTTATGAAAGCTTTCTTCAAACTTAAATAAAAATCTTTTAAAAAATTGTCTACATTGTTTGATTAATCCACACGTTTGCAAAATCTACCACTTTTTTTAGATGTTTTCTTCAAATATTAATAAAAATCTTTTTAAAAGTAGATTAGATTGTTTAATTAAGTAAAACGTTTTCAATGATTGGTCGTTCAAGAAATTATGTCCTGCCATGATACATTGAAATAAACAAGCAGATTTCATTTTAATATTTTTTATACTTCGTTTTATCCAAGGTATCCGTATACTTTATCTCATATAATTTTAGGCTTACATTCATTCCATCAAAAGTTCTGTTAATTTGAACGATGGAGAGTCAATCGGGAAATATTTTAATATGATGAGTTTGATTCAATCAAGAAAAAAATTTGTTCGTCCAGATACTGACTTTTTAAGTTACTAAATTACAGAAAGATTTGGACGCGTCATCACATTTCGTTAAGAAATTCGAATGCGAGTTTAGGACGAATCACCACATTTTAGACTTTCTTGAGTTCGAAAAACACACTTTTGGAAAATGTCTATTTCTCTGTCTGTCTATGGAAAAGATAACTCATGTCTATCTTTGACTCGATGTTTGAAATTTGGATGCGGTCTTTACAATTGCAGATTTCTATCAAATTTTTATTTCTATTCAGAGGAAGTCTGAATAGATTGGCTGGCTGTTCGAAATTAAATTAGTACGAGAATTACAAAATAGTGAAAGCTAGACAAATAAACTTCGGGATACAGATTTAATATCTATTTTGTAAACATCTGTGCAATTTTGAGCCAAATCCAACTTCTGGCTGACTATCAGTCGGTCTACATTTTCAGAAACATAAAAATTTGGTGTGATATTTTGTGACTGCAAGTTAAATTTTTATGTAGAAATTTTTGCTTCAATTGGTCGAGAAAAACATGTCTAAAACTCAAATTTGGATTTTGGATATTATCAACGTATACCAGAGGTTAATATCTAAATAATTCTGCAAGAATGGCGTGATAAATTTAACACAAATGCTAAATTCAAGAATTAATATTCCATAATTATTGCACATCGATGCCATGTAGAATTATTTGCGGTATTTTATGTTGTTGTTACTAATGGCATTTGCCATGGATAAGCCCCCCGCTGATACAGCAGTAGATTTAAGTCGAAAGGAGCGTCTCTTGTTTTTGAAACAACGCCAACTAGGGTCAAGAGTACGACATAACTACACACTCACCATATTTGCGTGAGTTTAAATAGCATTTTGAATTAATTAATGAAAAATAGCTTAGAAGAGTTTTTATACAGCAGAAAAACATGAATTCAACTGCATTAGCTCACTACAAAGTTCATATTGACAAAAACACGTGACTGAATACGTTTAAGGATGAGTTTGATTACCTTCGCAGCATCTGATATCATTTAAGTAATTTTTTTAGCTACCATTACAATATAAATACTTCTTTTGTAAGACATTTTCTGTGAAATATATGAACATCAATTTTCTTACGCTAACAATCTGGAGACGTTTAAGTCTATTTTTACATTCGATTCAACTTTCTGTTTGAAGCCTATTTCTTGATTTCTTGCATATATTTCCCCTCCCCCCCCCCGACTGAATTTATTTTTTGGTGACAGGGCAAAACCTCTTCAAGGCATTTCTAATAATCACATATTTTGCATTTCCTTTAGTTAGTTACGCTAAGCATTGAATTCAATTCAGTCGTAAACGCAATCTTAAGTGTTCATGTAATAATGATTTGTTTGCATTTAACTGTAATCTTTCAATAGTAAATAATAAAAGAGATGTCTGTGTACATATGTTAGTGTTATATATGCATATATATACAAAAATAAATGACATTTCATCATAAATGATGTTCTCATAAGAGGCCTTTCAAGTTCAGAAAGCTAACGAACCTTCATCGAGCATCAATAAATGAAAATCTCATTTGCCATCTTCATTGAGTTGCAGATATGGAATCAAATTTACCCTTCTGATTTCATTATTTACCTTTCTGATCTCCCCTTCCATTCTCTCCATTACCCGTTCGCCTGTTATTTGTCCTCATTCAATAAATGTTGAGTGCATGCCAAAATCTCTTCCATCGAAAGGGTCCGGGAGCCTTGCATTATTTATAGAAAATTCCGACGCGATGTGGCGATCGATTGACTGGCTCCAATTAAAGGCGGGGGGCGAGTGTGTTGTTTGTGTGTGGGTGGATGGAACACTTTAATGAGTTTACTTTGGATCATCCATCAGCAGAAGAAGGGCGTTACTCCAGGAAGAGAGGTTCGAAAATGTGCAATAAGGTGGTATTAGAATCTCCGGAGAAGATATCAGTCGAGGAGGTTATTACCCGCCCGAAGATTGTTGTTCCTTTTTTTAATAAACTTGTTTACTACCGTCCTTTATATATCCTGAACTATTTTCTCCTCATTTAGACGAAGAGAAATAAGAAAAATGAGAAAAAAAACAATTGTTGGAAAACTCCAATTCAGTGGCGTTGAGAGTGCAAATATCGCATGATACAAATATTTAACCTTTCCCTTTGTATTTGATTATAAAAAGTGAAATCATAAAGGTAAATTAATATTTGATTTCAGAGTCTTGTTAATGCGTTGCTATTATTCAAATAGTTACAAAATAAAACAATTTTTTAAGAACACAACATTTTCTTTTAATTTTTCCTAAGATTCTTTTTTCTTTTATTTACAACTGCCGACTCCAAAAATATAAACCGTTGCTAAGCAACGCCAGAATCAAATCTTAGTTCCAGCACGTTTTTCACGAGAAAATAGGTTATAATAACATTTAACAGCCAAGATGTTATAAATATAAAAATATTTAAAAATTACAAAAACATTTTATAAACTTATAATATATGCTGTAAAATTTAATAATTATTATTTGAATAAATATTATAAAGAACTTACCATTTTCTAATTAATATTTTGATATTATTAAAATTGCCGTTACAGTCTAAACAAAGTCGAAGACGTAGACTATCTAACACTACTTACTCTACTGCGTTAAATATTTTAAAGCATTTAAAACCGTAAATGACAAATATTAAAATTATTTTTTCAATAAATTAATTAACTGAGTGGATTAGTCTCTCCAAAACTTTCTCGCATACTGTCATTACAGATGTTATCTCTCGCCTTTCCATAAAAAAAATTGTGGATCTTGGAGCCAGAGAACCCTTGTAGACATTGGTATTCATTAGTTACGAAATATTAACTTTTGGTGTGAATTTACTATTTTTACTAAATCTATCAAGCCATTGTAGGTGAGAATTTCGGCCTTGATATGCAGTTAATAGTATTTGAAAATCGTATTTGTGCATTAAACGCGTTTTTTTTCGCAAATTAAAATTACAAATTGTTGCAAAACTATAATTGCAGTCTTAAAACCACATACTTAATTTGATTTATTTGAGTCATATTGTTTTATTTAAAGTTATCGCGTTTACATGCTTCTGAAAGCACAGATCGACAAACGATCACACCTTTACTGAATGTGGTTCAACTTTTAACAGGTCTCTACACTACACTATATTAATCATGTGTAACTATCTTACTCTCTTTGTTTCTCAGTTATCGGGTTAACTTATATTCGAACAGCCCGAAAGATAGACTTCCTTCGAACGGAGTTTGCTTAAAATTTGATAGATTGTGATGTCGTGACCGCTTTTTACCGCGGAAAGAGAGGTGCAGTAGCTTCTGAGGTTATGGACCCCTGAGCTGGCTCTGGCTCATATGAGGATGAAACACACACCCACACGTTTGCGCAGCCCCATTTTACAGGGGGGGGCACATTCACACATCTCACAGACGGAACACAGAAGAACAACCGTGCCCGAACCGGGACTCCCAGAACACGAGGAAGACGCTCTACCTCTGTGCCGGAAAGCCGGCAAAATTTGATAGATAGATGGATAAATAAATAAATAGGCATACATTTTTCGATTTTTACTATTAGTTCACAATCTTTCTATATATACATCTCGTTCAAAAGGTTCAATCGTCAACAAAAACTAATTTTGATTCATCCTCTCAAGTTCAAATACATTCTTTTAAACTTGTAGTGGATATTCAAGATGTTAATACAGTTTTTTCAAATATCAATTCACTAATTAAAATTAATTCGTTTCTAAAGTTTTAGCAGTTTGTAATGAAAATTGAAATCAACAGGCAGTAGCTCAATCGGTAAAATGCGAGGGTTCCAGTATTTTTCACTTGAAGATGAAGAATTCGAATTCAATTCTTGCGAAAATCAATCGTTTTTTGATAAATTATTTATATTAATTGTGATTATTGAAGAAAAAGTATCTGAAATAAAATTCTTCTTCTTCAGCCTAAGTAGGAATTCACTTTTTAAAAAACATTATTCTTGTTTTTAAATGTGTTTATCCAACTCAGAGACGTCTAAAACCTGGAGTTCCGTCAAAATCTCAAGTTAGAATTATTTGGCGACTACAATACTTTCGATTTACTACTCTCTCTACTCTGATTAGTCTAAAGTTATCGTGTTGATATACATTCGAACAGCCGGAGAGACAGAATTTTCCATGAATGGATTTTATTCAAAATTGGACAGGAATCTTATAAATGTAAAGTAAAATGCTTTTACTAAATTTCATCTTTCTACTTTAAAACGTTTTTAAGTTAATTGTGTCACAGACATTCATAATGCCAGAAATAAGTTTTTCGAACTCAAGGAGATTTAAAACGCGGAGGTTTGTCAAAATCATGAGTTCGAATTTTTCTATTGTTGCAATACTTTCGCTGTTTTCATATATTAGGGGAAAAAATTAATAATATTATAATTGCATGGAATGAGCACATTGTTTTCCTGATTAACATGAAAGTAGAATTAATAGAAAGAAAAATTTTATTTTTACATAACTTCATTCTTAAAGCTTTTTATTATCGCACAGATAGCAATATTAATATATAAACTCAATGAAAAGTTATTACTTATAGAAATTCATCAATGAAAGAAAATACGCAACGTCTTTTGTGATTTCAAGAAACTAAATCATTCATTTCTGTTTAAATGGTATTTAGACACTGTTTTTTCGTTGTTATTTAATTGTCAAAGTAGAGCGATCCAAAATCAACTCTAATTTACTTTTTGATTCTTGGGTAAACATTTACTGAGAGACAGATAGATTGGACGGAATGGACGATGCCATGAGCCTTTTGCTCTCCTAGGGATATTCTGCTTGATTATTTCTCTTCATTTTGAGGTTATATCAAGGAAAGAATCTTTGCTTCACGAGTGGTGTGGAAATGTTGAAAGCAAGGACAGAAGATGTTTAGTGTTCGTGGCGATATCATCTTCACATTCTAAAATCTGCAGAGAGAGGCTGCATTGACATTTACAAAAAATCACACTCATCATAAATTTAATTACAAAAATTGAAGTCCAAAAAACAACATAATCCCTAAGTATATTAGTTATGGTGCAATAATCTTTTATAATCAGAAGATAACTTGGCCTTCATCCAGTAATCAAGAAAAGTTAGAATTTCTTAATCAAGTTGAAACTAAATAAACGCCGAAATGTTTGCAAATAACATCAAAATATAAATATTTCAATGCTTAAAACATTTTTAAAAAAATATTTTAACTTCAGTTTTAAAATCAAATGTTTACATTACGAGATTACTTAATTGTAATTCTTCTAATACTGTTTTTTTTCTAATGCTGTAAGATTGCTTAACATTATGATTCATCAAAATGACATTGTAAACAAGATTCTTTTTTATATGTTTACTGTTGAGGTAATGCTGGTTATCTGTATATAACTATTGTGAAATTCAAACAATACTTACATCATTACTATAGTTCGCAGATAAAATTCACTTTCAAAACGGTAAACAACGAACAATAAATTTGCATACTCTGATAATGCTTCTGGAACACTTGGTTGGGAAGGAAAAAAATAAGTAACCGAGTTATTTATTGATACTTTTTGCTATAATCGTACTGTTTACTACCAATATTATATAAAAAAATTATCCTGCCGCCATAACCGGAGCTACGGCGTTGGCGAATTTTAGAATAGATTTCTGTAAACAAAAATATGAATAAATGTGCCAGAAATTTCTGTTTACAAAAAGGTGTGTTGTGCGGTTCTATGTGCGGCAAAATCCAATGAATTCAATGCAGCTTGATTTTAAAATTATATCCTAAATGCTTTAAGAATACAGTGGCTCTAACAATTGAGAGTACACCTTACTTTTACTTGATAAATCCGACTTTTAATATAAATAACACTTTACCGAGAAATACAAACATAATTATAATAATTTTACACATAACAAATGGTTTCATTTACAGTAAAAATAAAAGAAAATCGGCAAAAACTCTCTAAACTGAAAAAATTCAGAAGCATTTTAAATAAACATACCACCACAGTACAATGATAGCAATGCCATTGAATATCTGTAGGACACACTCGAAACAGTGGTTTAAAAGCACAAAATTAGAAACAAAGTCCATTTAAAATAAGTGTTGCTAGAAGAATGAGGTAAAATATCTTCGAATACCACCAAACATTTATTGAATCGATATCACTACATTTAAATACAATTATAAAAGTCAAAAGACATGCAATGAAATATTGACACTTTCTTTCTTTGAGAGATATTACAAAAATTTCATTGATACATTCTCCATTTTTTGAGAAAAAAATCTGCGTAAATTTATTTAAATTTTTTTAAAAAAAATTTTACGTTTAAAGTTTTTTTGTCGATTAGCCTTTATTTTTACTTTAAATTAAACCATTTGTTACGTGTAAAAAGAAAAACGTGTTTGCTCTTCTTGATAATGTGTATTGTTGTTGTTGTTACTAATGGCATTTGCCATGGACAAGCCAGCTGATGCATCAGCGGATTTAAGCCGAAATAAGCGTCTCTTGTTTGAAGTAACGCCAACTAGGACCAAGAATAGGATTTTAGCTTCACACCCATCACATTTGCTTGCACAGCCCTTTTCGCAGGGGCGCACATTATCGCACTTCACAGATAGAACGTAGAAGAACAACTATGCCCTAACCGGGACTCCAACCCGCGAGGCCCAGATCACGAAGAAGATGCGATACCTCTCTGCTAGGACGCCGCTCGATAATGTGTTATTTATATTGAAAGTCGGTTTTGTTAAGTATAAATAATGTGTACTTTCAAACGTTTGAGCCACTGTTCTTTTCGTAAAAGGGCAGTTAAAGTCGTAAAAACGTAATTGTAAAGTTTACAAAAAACCGTTAAAAATAAACCTAAGTTGCGCATTACAAGAGTGCGATAATTAGAACTAAAAAAAGATCGAAAACACCAAAAGATATTCTAGAGATTCTTTACGGCGTGGTATTAATTAATTAAAAATAAAAAAGCGATAAAGTAGTTGCGCCATTTGAAAGTCTAAATTAATTTAAAAAAAATTAGAAAACCAAGCGATAAATTAGTAGTGCCATCTGAAAGTGACGTCATTTCATAGAAACGGCGAACAACGCATATTTTTAGTAGTGATTACAGACGAAATTTGGTGGTTCTTGATCGCACGGTGTGCTCTTTAAAGCGTTGTGTCTCATGACGAAACTTAGAGATATTATGCGTCTCTATAAATGCTATCACATCAATACAACAATAAGCATAGAAGTCATTTATGAGTAAAGATATACCTGTAATGTATTTTCAAAGAATGCGTGACAAAAATTTACAATACAAACTTTAAAAACTTTTTTAAAACTTTTAAACTTTTAAAAATTCAAAACTTTTTTTTCTATGTGAATTTTAAATATAGCAGTTTTTCTAATTAAAACAAAAATTTGAATTTAAAAAATAAATAAAAACAAGAAAAATTATTATAAGTACGTTACTAATATCAATTTTTTTTTTTTTTTTTTTTTTTTTTTAATATGTTATTTTGACCTAATTACTGGCAAAAAATTGTCAACGATAAAAAAAATTTACGAGGATAATGCACAAATTTTATTGAGTATTCTTTCAGTTTGTTGTCCCCGTCGCATAATTCCGTTCGGCTGAAAAGCAATAAAAGGTCAAATGCCTGGAAAAAAAGTTATTTATGGCAAACAGAAATTCCTCTGCTTGTCTCAATTCTTCTATCGCAGGCCATTAAATTCCACGTTGTGTTCACAAATCCGGACAAATCCGGTCGGACGTGCTTGATTAAAACACTAAATCAATACGAAAAGTTCCATGTTCGAGAGATAATGCCCTGCTCGATTTTTCCTATTTGGGGAAATTGCCTCAATGCATCCCTCATTTCTGCTAATCGTTTTGGGAGACAAGTGAGCGAACAAAAATAATTCGAAGAGAAATTTTCGAATTAGCGAGCGTGGAAACATTTTACGAGATGTAAATACAAAAATAATTCGATTCTGAAATTTTTGAACGGAAAAATTCCATTATCGTGATTATATACACTTGCTAACAAGCAAAACAGTGTATAAAGATTTGAAACATGATTAACCTCTCATCATGGTTCAAAAACTAAATTTTATATCGTTAGAGATTAAATCGGGGAAAAATTCTTGTATGGATGCAAGGAATTATTTTTTATTTCGTTTGAATCAATAGGTATTTCTGAAAAATATAAAAGTTTAATCTTTTTTTAAATTCCTGGATTCTATTAGCATGTTTTGGAAAATATCTTAACCCATTAACATTATAAACAAAAGAAATTCCATATTTCTTCGATTAAAATTGATCAAGTTATAAAGCTACTTGTTTAAGTTTTTTTTTTCTTTTTTTTTACATTTCTCAATTTGTAAAAAAGCATACGTTATTGAGTTAATTAAAGCTAAAGTGAAAATTCTTCTCTGAAATCTGAAGAAAATATTTGATATTTTTTAAAAACCTAAACAAAAGCAAATAAGTGTATGAATAAGTGTAGGAGCAAAACTATTAGACAAAAAAAAGATTAAAACGTTGTTACTACTCAAGTTCAAAATTAATTTTAAAGACTTTATTAAAATTAAAAACAATTTCCATGGTAATAAACTTGGTATAAACAAATTGTCATTTTTTTTAAAAAAAAATTCTAATACAAAACTATTTTATGTACTATTATATGTCTCGAAACTATTAAGGAAAACCCTAAATTTTCGAGTATTTTTTGTCTAATTAAATATCTAATAAAAAATTTGGTACCCCTTTTTTTAAGTGAGCAACCAATAGCCAGATGCAACTATGTGCAAACTTTAATAACTCTACATCCAACATTCTTTTTCATAGAACATTTTTAGAATTTTTTTAACACGTAATTTATAGAAAGTATTCCAACTCAAAACATTTAAAAAAAGATTTTTTTTTATCACAATAGCAAAAAAAAGAGAGAAAAGATAATGAAACTTAAGAAGGCGTGAATATTAAGAAACTGTGAATAAACTGGAATAAAGAAGATATGTCAAAGATGTAAAATACATTAATGTTGTTTGCAGACTGTTAGATATAGACTAAAAATTATTTTTATAATCCCTTTTTGAAGAAATATTAATAAAGATTTATAAAGTTTATAATAATGAATGAAAAAATGGGCTTAAAGCTATCACTAGCGGATACTAAAGACTGATTTTCTTATAAAGCCTATAATTTTATACCTATAATAAACCTATAATTTTATATGTCATACGTAATATAGAGAAAGTATAATACAAACTCTCATCAAAAAATACAAACTCTAATTCTTGAGGAATTTCCACAATTTTGACTTCTTCGCGTATCAAAAATGTGTTTTTAGAAAATGTCTGTCCTTCTGCCTTTCTGTCTGTGACAAAGATAACTCAATAAACGCTTTGAGCTCGACGGTTGAAATTTAGGTTCCTATCGAATTCTGAGTTGAATCTATTCAGAGGAATTGCAGCTATCTGGTGAATAAAATTTAAAACGGTAATTAAACAAGAAAAAAAAGTGAATAAATAAAAATTGGTGAACAGATTTAATATCTGTAGTGAAAGACATATATCACATTTTGAGTTAAATCCAACAAGGATCTGTCTGTACATTCAGACACATGTAAAGGTTATAATTCAAATTTGTAATGACTTGTTGTTGTCTAGCTCCACTTTACAACGAAAGAAGGGATGTAATACCTTCTGAGGATATGGACCCTAGAGCGCTAGAGAGCAGAAGTCTGACTCCTAGCTCACACACGTCACAAACCCTTTTTACGTGGTGGACTTCATTCACTTGTTCATTCACAGATATCAATTTAGATCTGCAACAGAGAACGATCGCCTCTGACCTAGTGCCTCCAGTGGTATTACTCTCGACATACAGGACTTGGTGACCTCGACAGATTTAAAGGCGCCAGGCACTACCACACACAGAAAGTCTTCGATCGGCGGAGTTCGAGCTTGCAACCTAAGGAATACAAGTCTAACGCATGAGTCCAGTGCTCTACCTATTAGGCTATCCTGGCCCTACTAAAAGACTTAAATCTATCAAATTTGATATTGGTAACAAGTGCTGTTTTGTATCAAAATTTTGCTTCAATTGGATCAGAAAACCGGATCTCAAATAAAAATTCAAAATTGGACAGTATTACAAAAATTCAAAAATTAGACGCCAAGAATAACTCGATCGATTCAGTAAAAACACAAATTCACGCCAAAAATATTTATTAATTATTGTATCATGCATGGCGTTCTGTGTTGTGACAAATTTATTAGAGGGTATATGAGAAAATTTGGGAGGTAATACTTTTCCGTTAATTGGGCGGCAACGAAAAATCGCCAAAAAATCTTGGCAAAATTCTACACTATTCGGCGACTTTTAGCTTAATCACTGTAAGAAATTTGGCGGAATTCTACAATATTTGGCGATTTTTCTCTGCCGCCCGGCTAACAGAAAAGTACTTTTTGAGGAAAGCTACATCCTCTGGTTTAACAATGAATAAATGTTTATTAATTGTAAAATTAAATATAATTTGTTCAAATAAGAACAAAGCTTTTAAGAAAGCCTTCTGAAAAGCAAACAACAAAACCGTTTCTAACCAGAATTCCCATTGGAAGTATTTATCTCTCAAGACCACCAACTCCTTCGAGTTTCGAAACATCTGAAGTCCTGCAATCCATCATGCAATTCGTGATAAGACAGATACCCTTTCCCTAATCACCCCGGTCGTGTGATTAGTTCAACACACGGCAATCTGATTATCGCGCTCCACTGTATTTTAAGGAAGAGATAGCGAGAAAAATAGAGATAACATCTTTCCACTTTCGACGTGCTAATAACCCGGGACTGTTATTTCGAACTATTACGGGGAACAGCTGTGCCGAAATCGGTTTCGGGAATTCCATCGAATTCCCAGCGAAGATGTAAACAAGAAATGCGCCTCAGGTGTGACTCACACTGACCCGAAATAGTTACCTTTCCCCCGAATGATACACGGGAGGAGGTTCCCGAGGGGGAACTTTCAGGTATTTGCAGTAACCTTGATATATGGCCTGTCTCGTGTTACTGGGGAAGAGAAATCACGTGATTTTCAGATGTGCGAGAATCATTTTTTCACTTAGGGCTGTCTCTGTTTACTTTAGAAAATCAGGAGGTGGTCAGATTTGTTTTTCGTATATTTAATTTCATATTTTCAAAAATTTACATTTGTAGGAAATACATAATAACTACGATTTGCTATGAAAAAAAATATTAGCCCATCGATTTTGAAGATTATGTAACTAATTTAATTCAAAACGCATTAAAGTGAATTATAAGTTACTTATAAATTCATTAAAGTGAACAGAAAATTGCCTAGATAAGTTATTTTAATTTTAAAAAGGGACAAATATTATCATAGGTATAAGTATTCATAAAAAAAGTCACCGTTTATTAAAAGCATACTCGATAGTAAAAATGAGAATAGAATTAATTATATAACTCGACAGAATTAATACCAGTGCTGTGTGCCATTTATCCATGTGAAGCACATAAAATAAAGAAAGAAGGACGCAGCCAAGGATTTTTTTCCTTCAAAAATCGAGACATAATAATTACAATCGACCCATAAATAATATAAATGATTTATCAAAAATTTACTGATTTTTGCAAGCGTTGAACTAGCATTCTTCACACTCAAATGAAGAGGGGGGAACCCTTGAAAAACACGCATTTTACCGATTTAGCTACTCCTTGTTGATTTCAATTTTCATTACAAACTACTAAAAATCCCTTTAAAGTATTAAAAATTCATTAAATTTCATGAATGAATTAATATTTTTTAAAAACTATATTAACATCTAGTGTCATGCATCACAAGTTAAAAAAATGTATTTCTTGAGTAGATAAATAAAAAACTTTTTATTAACG
>JAOUZG010033333.1:12086-47837 GCA_026289955.1 Argiope argentata
TAAAAATATTTACAAAGCACTCGGTCACCTTCCTGGGCATTGTGGTCTCCAATGGCAGACACACACATGCAGGTCTTTGACTGTGGCGTGTAGACGCATTCATGCAATGTTTGCAGTCTGTTCATATGTACAACAGTGGTGGTCACAGTTATCACAACACAGAGAAGGGCACATACCAGGCAACAGCCACCGGTCATCTTCAACTAGAGAGTAATTAAAACCAAAAGTGAATAATCATTTCTCCAATAACAGTGCACTTTTGCATACAATTTCATAAATTATACAAAACGAACGTAAAATATTCTAATATTTGTGAAAAATCGATTTAAAATGGTAAATTGTTTTAATCTTATTAATTTATATCTATGGTTAATCATTGAGCAGAGTTTCACTTTTTTTAAATCATTGTATACAGGGCCTGACTAAAGCAGGGGCTTAGGGGGCAGTTGCCCCAGACCCCCACTTATGTAGGGGGCTCCAAATTGAATAGAAATGTTATTTTACGTTTTTTTCTTTAATGAATATTCTGCATTACTAAAGTATTGAAGCAAAGGGGCCCTCAAAGAAGTTTTCACCCTAGGCCCCAACTAGGCTTATTCGGGCCCTGATTGTGTATATTATTTATGTATTTAAATAACAGGTTTTGTAAATGAGAAACAAAGACCCCATGGCCCGCTGATCTAATGCAGCGAAAACCAAACAATAGCATATTTATGATACCTTTAAAGTTAAAAAATGAAGAAAGGGCGGAAAAGTAATAACATTCTCCGGAATTCCCTCACCTTTGCGAAGTCACTTGCAATACCCACATTTTTTTTCTTGCATATTTAAATATTTGCAAAAATATACAATTAAAATAATTCAATGGTTTATACATCTCTTCAAATAATAATGTACATGTATATGACCATGTATGAGTTGATGCTTTACAGACCATTGACCCACAGCTACCACATTTGGCACATATGTACTTTAAGGGATGTAAATGTGTGTAGTAAGAATGAATTTTGTTGAAATTTTAATTAGAATTTTCATTAATAAAAATTAAATTGAATTTTGGTATACTCCTGCGATATTTTTCGAATCTATTACTAATTTATTAAAAATAATTTTAATTGTTCCAAAATTTTTAAAAATTTAATGATACAAATTTAATAATCATTATAAATTTCGTTGAAATTTGGAAACTTAAAAAGGATTTTTTTAAAGGATTTCCAACTTTAGATCGCATTATAAATCTAAAATTTAAATATTTTCATTGTTTCATCAAACATTTCATCACATAATCCCCCCCCCCCCATTTTTAAAAGCTAAAAAAGACTGGCTGAATGTGTTATTTACAAGACGAGAAAAGAAGAGAAGTTACAATATAATACATTGCACATTTCCATTCTCAATAGCACCATGATATTATGGGATTATCTTCATTAGAAAGATTCACGTATACAGTAAACAACACATAATTTCACCCATCTGGTCACTTGAAAAGACTAATGTGGAAATATAAATCTTACTCTTCTCTTTTTTGACATTTTAATTATTTTTCTATTTTGACTAATCTATATAAATAAAAATGAATCGCCAAATATGTTGCGAAGCGCAAAATTCGAGAACGGTTCGATCAATTCGGGTATATATATATATATATATATATATATTTATAACTCTTATTTTTTATCCAAATATATTTCCAAACTTTATCTTAATTTAGCCTATAATAATATCATTCTAAAATATTCTCTTATTTCCTACTCCATTCCACTTGTCTTGGTTAATTAATTCAACAGAAGCCGTGTAAAATTGCTGAAACAGCTAAATTCCAGTTACTTTCTCACACTCCGTGGGAGAGATGAAAATTGCTAACCTAAACAAAATACCTTTAAAAAGATCCCTGTTTTTCCCTTGCCTCTTATGCGTGAGACATGGAAATCCCTATTGAAATCTAATTTCAGAAGCTCTATAAAAAATATTTTCCCTATCAAAGTCTTGGTATTTAAGACCAGGGATAATGATTTCCCGCCCCTTTTTGTACACTTGGTTTTTTTCGTCAATTCCGTGTTGTGTCGTTCAGTGTTGTGCATGTCGCTTTCGCTTGTAAATAACGCCTGCTTCCGTGATGGAATAAAAAGAACTGAAAAATTATTTGTCTTCTCGATGATTTCGGCCACGACTCTGCTATTTGCTCTCAACAAATCATTTAAATGTTTTTCATTATATATATATATATATATATATATATATTCGTTAAGACACGAGAAGAGTCTTATACAGAAAAAAAAATTGCGAAGAAAATAATAAAAATGATATTTGTCTTACTTTCCCGAAAAAATCTTCATTCCTCCATCGCCAAATGAGTAAGATTTCAGTTTATTTTCCCCCCACGCTAATGAGGTTAGGCTTAACATGTTTTTGACCGATTATTTCGAACGATTCTGTTTATTTTCTTATTGTTTGATGCATTTAGAACTAAGCATTTTTAATTAATAAATTTTTCGGATTCATTTTGATGTACTTTTGAATTTCTAATCTGTATTGCGTTACCCCAACTGGTGTGCAAAATTCATGCATGTGCATTGTGTTATAATTGTAGGCAAATGAGTTTTGATTTTATTTAAAAGTTTAAAGAATACGTGTATAATACCGTTTTAGCTCGATCGATAACTAGAATAGATGTGACTTGATTTTAAAGAAATATGGACTGGATTTACGTTTTTGCTTTATTTTAGGTACGAACTATAAATTAATTATTTTTATGTTAGTTGTGCGCTTTTCCATGCTTACGAAGTCGCGAGTAGAAGTTAGTACTATAATAGTTTCTAATTATTCCCTTCACTCTTAGTCACTTAAAGATCAACGACAATCATAAAAACAATAGCCAAACGAAACATAATTCATATGCATTATTGTAAAAACTTATTGATACATGACAGTTTTTATAATGTATTTTAATACTTACTGACGTGAATAAGAGAAACTTCTTTGAATGTTAAGGTTCAAAAAGGAGTTACATCATTAATGATGCGAATGTAAGAAAAAGTTACAGAAATTTCATGAGTAAAAATATCACATAATCTTGAATTTTTTTAAAAAAATAGTTTATTAGTTTTAATAAAATAAATATTTCACATTCTCTAAAATTCTAAATGTTACGATTTTTTTATTTATAGTTCTTTCTATTTTTCTTACATATGGCAAGAAGTATAGTCTATATAAATTAGTATGAAATATCGATTACAATTTAAATATCAACAGAATATGACTATAGTTATTTGCTTGCCCCCCCCCCCCACCCTCGAAAAAAATGACTATAAATTGTCAAACCATGTAATCCACTTATTCAAAATGCAAATCTGTTTAAATGAATTAGGAATTTCAAATTTTAATACATCAAATAAATTGTGTAAAATTTCATGAGAAAGCAAACGGCAGTGAAATAAAAATACTGATAAATAGACATGAAAAAATTACCAAAAATGCATATCTGTTTCTTCTCTTTGCAAAGCATACCAAAATGAGGCCAGTTATAATAAACTAGAGAAAAGAAGAGAAAAAATAAATAAATGCATAATCAATAAAATACACAAGTTAACGCTAGAACCACCAGAATCGGCAAATATAGTAGAATATACCACGCATAGACGATCATTTTGATTTGACCGATAGTTCCAGTGTTAAAGTATTTTAAATGTTTTTTTTCTTCAGCATTTTGATGTTTTGAATATTGTTAACCAATTTAATAAATAAGTAATTTTATGATGTGAATGCCATTTCTTCTCAACACAAAAGTAGATAGTAAAAATTTAAATTAAGTTCTTAATTATTTTTTTTTCTCAAAATTTACTGAAAGGTGAATCTTAATAATAATCATGTAAACAATAATTATAGAAAATTTATTTGACCTAAAAAATTATAAAGTTGATATATATTTTCTTATTATAACTTAAATGAACATAAAAAAATTAACAAATATAAAAAATTGAAATCTGCTACTTCAAATTTTATGTTAATTTTTGAGAACGTTATTATTTTTAAGGCATCGTTTATCTTAACTAATTTATTACCCAATTTAAGCAGGTTTGAAACAATCACGTGACGATCAGAATACACATGCGTCGACATATCGAGAATCGGGTATATGGCGGAGATTTGTGCTCAGAATGTAATTTTTTTGTTGGTGATAAGTCGCCAAATATGACAACCTTAGAGTAATTAATAGTAAAAGGGTCAATTATTTGAGTTGTACTGAAAACAATTTAAACACACAGCGCTCAGTTGCGTCTAGATTGTTTTGAAAATTCTATGCCCGGACATCAAATGAAGACACATCTCATTTATCTGAATTCTTTCAAGGGTGAATTATACTCGAGATGTCTGGGGATGTAATGACAGCATAATAGGCGACTATAGCATAATTAAACAAACTGCATTATTATAATGCGGGGCATTAAGATAATATTCACAGATTACAAAGCTATTAAGGTATTTAAAGTGAATTATTACAACACAGTTCTTAAAATATAATAATTAAATGCTCATCTTGTTATCATAGTTTCTTAACAAATGAACTTTCTCTACAAATGAAAAGTATTTAAAGCAATAAAATACTTTAAAACATTTTATTGCTACTATATGTATATTGATTAATTTCAAATACAAAAAGTACTATTAAAATTATTATTTAGAAGGGAACAAATTAACGTGGCATAATAATTGTAATAATATTTATCTATTAATCATTAATTCAATATGTTCAAATGCCGTTTCGTATGTTAAGACTTCTTTATCATTTGTGCCAGTTTTTTCCATCTCTGGATGGTATATAAATAGTTCTCTTTTAATAATAAATTGTAGAGTCCATGCGTTTTAATATGTTAAGTTTATAGATTATTGTATAATGTGTAAATTAAAGCCTGAATGACAGAAAAAATAATAATTCAAAACATTCTAAAGGAATAGGATTTCCACTGAAAGCAAACCAATGAAATTGGGAAAAATGCAATTGTTCTGCAGTAGATATTCAAGAAACACTCCTCCGGTTTTTTAAAATCCGATTTTCTGTTAAAAATTAATGAGCATTTCAGCTCTTTTTCACAATAAGTTTTAAAGATATAATCACACTTAATCCGTTTTAATATTACTTTAAAATTCAAAAAAAAAATTATTGCGATTTTATTTCCACATGATCCTTTAATATATTTTAATAATAATACTTTTGAATGAAATTTCATATATTTTTAAAAATATTTTTCATTGATTTAGTTTTTGAACTTATTTAGAAACGAGTGCGACGCTATTAAACAAATATTTTTTCACATTATTGTTCTATAGTTAAATTCAAATTTAAAAACTAATTTCAATTTATAGAAGAATTATTCGTAATAATGTTGTTTCTGCTTCTTATGGCACTTGTCCTTGATTTTAAGCCGAGAGAGTCTTTGGTTTTCAGTAGCGCCATCTATGCCCAAGAGTACGTCTTAACTACGGACTTCCTTCGTGCATTTCATTTACTAATGAACAGATCGTAATTTAAGACCTGAATCATAGAACGATCACCACTGAACCTATTCTCCCAGTGGTGTTGTCATGGACAAGCCCGTTTACGAAGTCAGCGATTTTAAGCCGAGAGAGTCTCTGATTTTCAATAGCGCCATCTAGGCCCAAGAGTACGTCTTAGGTACTCATACTTCACAATCCTTTTAACGAGACGGACTTCATTCATGCATTTCATTTCACTAATAAACAGATCGTAATTTCAGACCTGCATCAGAGAACGATCACCAGAACCTGTACTTCCAGTGGGGTTGTTTCTAAATGAAGGACTTTGTGACCACGACAGATTTATGCGTGCACCAGCCACCACAAACACGGGGAATGTTTGGCCGGTAAGGTTCGAACTCACAACCAAAGAGATGCGAATTCAATGCCCTACCAACCAAGTTATCTTGGCCCATGCATAATAAAACAAAAGATTCATATTTACTATTTTGAAATATTTTCATAATTATTATATTTTGTATCTCCAAATATAAAAGGTAGAACAGGCTTTGTTTCCCAATTACTGTCATTTTGGCAATCGCTGATTAGTTTTTATGTTAGGAGTATTATTGATGAATTCTAAATTGTAACAAATTCTTTTTTGCATTTCCGAGGATACAGAAGTGCAAAAATTTGGCCTCGATGACAGCTGCATCTACGACAAGATATGCATGTGATTCAAAATTCAAAGTTCCAACGGTTACAGGTCAGTCAAAATTTATTGTGCTGAAAAAAATCTCAATCGTTTCAATTTCGAAGTAACAACTTTATTAATCAAACACAACCACGCTTCGAAAATCCAAAGTTCAAGTGAAAATAGAACATGCATTCTTCTTCTGCAAATCTCACGAAGGTAGATAGGGAGCCAAAGGAACGACAAACGTGGCGGTTAATCGCCATTTCAATTCAGTTTTTTACTGTTACTGTCATGGCAGATTGAAAGCACAAAAACAAGCCGGGATCATACAAGAGGGAGTGGAAACATCCCTCAAATGAGGTATAAAATACACAACGATAAAAAAAACTTATAATCAATTAACAGAAGAGATTTTCTAAAACTTCTTCCTGATTTCTCTCCACTTGCATAGTCTCTAATCATAATATTACATCTCTCCTGTAACATAAAATTGTGGATCTTGGGTAAGACCGTGAATCCTCCACGTGACATTGGTGAGCAATAATTACGATCTTTGAAACGAATTGTACTGAATCCACTACATGGTCTTTGGCGATTAAACACAGGCAAATTTTCAAAATAGAAATGAACGAAAATTAAACATGTATTTTGGATTGAAATCCAAATTTGACAAAAAACTACAAATGTAGTCAAAAGATTAGATATTAAATTGCGTTTATTTAAGTCACTGCGTTTTTGAGCCACAGCGTGTACATACGTGCGAATGAACAGCTCGAAAGGCGTTGATTTGACCTTTGGCGAATTTCATTCAAACTTTGACATCACAGCTGGTAAACCCTACAACTTTGAAAAAATTCTCGCACTGGAAAGACTTCAAAACGTGGCGATCAGAGCTTAGAAGTTGTGATTTGTTTGGACTAAGAAAGACTTTTAACTCTCCACCATTAATATTTTGCACAAGATACTGCTAAATAGGCTTTTCGAAAAACTCGACAGTACCTACAATGTTGCAATATAGAAAATTGAGTGCAACGAAATAGAGCTCCTC
Source organism: Argiope argentata (assembly GCA_026289955.1). Lineage (NCBI taxonomy): Eukaryota > Metazoa > Arthropoda > Arachnida > Araneae > Araneidae > Argiope > Argiope argentata. Next base: position 19,307 of record JAOUZG010033333.1, read on the forward strand.
AAGAATTCAAAAGATTTCATTGAATTATTCGCGATTAGACCCTTTATAACAACTATGCCACACCAACTTGATTTGGGAGCAATTGTTGTTTATTAGTTTCATTATGTAAAATCCACTCTTTTCTTTCTTTCATTTTTTTTCCTCTTTATACAAATTACCACTAATAGCTATATGAATACTTGAATTTATTAAGAACAATCATGTTGAAAGGTAATATTATCGAAAAGCCATTTCTCCATTCAACTATTATGCCTGGCGGTTAAGTACCATGAATTCAAGAAATCCAGTCACCGTCTTGCAAATCTGGAAAAGTTTCATCAGAAATATCGCGAAGCTTTAAACAAAACTTGATGTTGATTCAAAGTTCAGCTTTCTTTTAACATTAAAAGTACAGCATGAGTGCTTTATATAAATTTTTCAAAGATCTATAGTGCAAAAAAGGAAGAAGTCATGGCTTTGTTACTTTCGTATATATGTGAAAGAAAGTTCAAGGTTTCCCTGCGTGTTTTCAGCTTTGGTGGCAGCCCATCTGTTTGATTGTTTCTCGATCCAACTTATTTAAGGGTAATAAGTAATTGTTCATGGTGCACATCCAAAGGTACGTATACATTTCACATTATCCTTTTAGTCTTTCGAATTGCTGGCATTTCACGGGCATTTGAAACTCCGATGGAAACTTCTGCCACGACGTCGGTACCTGGCGCCATATAAGCATTCTTTACATGCCATCGAAAATCTTGATACAACCACCTTGGAAATTCAAAAACAGCGCCTGAGAACAATCGCCTCACAATCACCCACTTTTGCCCATTTTGTCTAAAGCGATATCTTGTAACTCGGCCGCGTTTCTTTCTTTTCCAAACACTTAGTGCATTGAATTTTGAATTCAATACTTTGAGAAGTATATATAAGCTTCACATTATCCTTTGGCCGGGATGGCCTGTTTGGTAGAGCGTTGGACTCGTACTCCTTAGGTTATGGGTTTCGAAGCTCACCGGCCAAAAGATTCCCCGAGTGTATGGCAAATGGCCCTCGTTAAATCTGTTCGTGGTCACAAAGTCCTCCCTATCGAGAGTAATATCACTGGGGGTACTGGGTCAGAGGTGATCGTTCTCTGTTCCAGGTCTAAATTACGATCTGAGATGTATGAATGAATTTGCATGAATGTAGTCCGCCCCCTAAAAAGGGTTGTGACGTGTGTGTAGCTAAGTCGTACCCTTGGCCCTAGATGGAACTACTTGTAATACAAAGAGACGCATTTCTTAGGCTTAAAATCTGTTGATAGCATCAGCGGAAGCGTGTCCACGGCAAGTGTCATTAGTCACAACAACATTATCCTTAAAATTCCTTTCGAAAATTCCTGGCATTCTGCGGACATTTGAAACGCCTTTTACCACGGTGTCAGTACGTGGCACTAGAACAATATTATTAATTTTTTTATATTCTTTACAAGTAATCGAAAATCTTTAAATACCACCGTAGAAATTCGATAATAGAGCTTGAGAACAATACCCTCTGAAAACACCCATGTTGCCTAAAGTGATATCTCGTAGCTTGGTTGAATTTATTTCTTTTCCTAACACTTTGTGCGTTGAATTTTGAATCACCCTGTAGTTTGCATTAGCAGACATTTGAATTTAGTCTTTTGAGAAGTATTAATAGGTATATATTAGCTTCACATTACCCATTAATATCATTGGTCTTTTGAAAATTCCTGTCATTTTGCAGATATTTGAAACGCCGAAGGAAACATCTGTCACAATGTCGATACGTTTCGCTAGAACAGCATTCTTAAATTTTTGGATATTCTTTACAAGCCATCGAAATTTTTTAAATAACTACCGTATAAATTCAATGACAGTGCTTGAGAACAATCCCCTCTGAATCATTCATTAGCCCTTTCGCCCATGTTGTCTTACGTGATATCCTGTAGCTTGGTTGAATTTATTTCTTTTCCTAACACTTTGTGCATTGAAATTTGAGCCACCCTGTAGTTTCCATCAGCGGATATTTGAATTCAATCGTTTGAGAAGTATTAATTGGTATATATTAGCTTCACATTATCCTCTAATATCATTAGTCTTTTGAAAATTCCTGACATTTTGCAGATATTTGAAACGCCGATGAAAACATCTGTCGGAACGTCGATACGTTTCGCTAGAACAGCATTCTTAAATATTTGGATATTCTATACATTCCATCGAAAATCTTTAAATAATCGACGAGGAAATCCAATTATAGTGTTTAAGAACAATCCCCTCTAAATTATCCATTAGCCCTTTCGACCATGTTGTCTTAAGTGATATCTTGTCGTTTGGTCGCATTTCTTTTTTTCCCTAACACTTTGTGCATTGAATTTTGAATCACTTTGCGTTTGATATTAGTGGATATTTGAATTCAATGCTTTGAGAAGTATTAATAATGAAATTATGTAAAAGCTTCACATTATCTTTTAACATCATGAGTTTTTCAAAAATTCTTGGCATTTCGCGGACATTTTAAACGCCAATGGAAAATTCTACCACGACGTCGGGACATGGTGCCATATAAGCATTCTTAAATTTTTGAATATTCTTTACGTGCCATCGAAAATCCTTAAATAACCACCTTGGAAATTCAATAATAGAGCTTGAGAACAATCGCCTCTAAGTCACCCACTTTTTCCCATGCTGTCTTAAGTGATATCTTGTAGCTTGGCAACTTTTCTTTCTTTTTCTAACACTTTGTGCATTGAATTTTGAATTCAATACTTGGAGAAGTATGTATAAGCTTCACATTATCCTTTACAATCATAAGTCTTTCGAAAACTTCTGGTATTTTGCGGGCATTTGAAACGCCTTTTACCACGGCATCAGAACCAAAACCAGAACAGTATTCTTAAATTTTTGGATATTCTTTAAAAGACATCGAAAATCTTTAAATACCACAGTAGGAATTCAATAACAGAGCTTGAGAACAATAGCCTCTAAAATCACTCATGCTGTCTTAAGTGATATCTCGTAGCTTTGTTGAATTTATTTATTTTCCTAACACTTTGTGCATTGAATTTTGATCCACCATGTAGTTTGAATTAGCAGATATTTGAATTAAATCTTTTGAGAAGTATTAATAGGTATATATTAATTTCACATCATCCTTTAATATCATTAGTCCTCTGAAAATTCCTGTCATTTTGCAAGTATTTGAAATGCCTATGGAAGCTTCTACCACGGCGTCGATACGTGGCGCTTGAATAGCATTCTTAAATTTTCGAATATTCTATACAAGTCATCGGAAATCTTTAAATAACCGCCAAGGAAACTCAGTAACAGCGGTTTGAGAACAATTCTCTCTAAATCATCCATTAGCACTTTCGACCATTTTGTATTAAGTGATATCTCGCAGCTTGGTCGCATTTCTTCCTTTTCCTAACACTTTGTGCGTTGAATTTTGAATCACCCTGCATTTTATATTGGTAGATATTTGGATTCAATGTTTTGAGAAGTATTAATAATTTCAACCTCAAATACTGGGGTTCTGAAAGAGATCCAATGACTCACCACGACTCCTGGCACGTAGGTGGGTATGGTCTCGAAGAACTGCAGCGATGAAGTGTAGGAGCGCAGGAGGAGGTAGATGACGATGAAGACGATTCCGTGCGAGATGGACAGACCTCCGCACACGAGGCATGCGATCACATACTTCTTCATCCACGCTTTCCACCAGGGGGCATTACTGTTGCTGCTACCTGTCGAAAGAACGAACGAAACACCATTAGTCGCCGAATCGAAGATTTTAAAGGATTATTGGGAAAGAAATATGATCTACTGAGATTACGGAGTTATTAAGGTAATATAAATTGAAATTAAGACTACTATAATTACAATCAAACCATCATGTTTTTATAACCTTTTATCTACAGGTCGTTCCACATATAACATAATATCGAAAGTTTCTCTCTACGCTGCCAACTGGGACAGAGCGAATGTCCTTTTCTTCACTGGACACGGCCCCTTCCCGACATACCTACACAGATTCCATCTAGCCAACTCTCCTTGCTGTAGCTGTGGGGAGATAGGATCTCCAATTCGCTATGCCACAGAATGCCTACCCACTCTCTCATGGCACATGAGAAAGCCAGAAAGAAGTCTCGAAGAAGAATGGTACAGGAGACTTGCATCAAATACCCTTTCACGCAGCAAAATCCACTCCACATTAAACCATATTCATAAATACCAAGACTTACAATAGTTAGACAAGAATTCCCCTTGTGATAATCAACCAAAATTATAACTTAAAAAGTATCTCAAAAGTGCAGATCCCCCCCTTTTCCTTTTTTCCCCTCCCATCTTGTGCTCACTCAACTGGTTAGATAACTTAGCGTTATAGGAACCGGGGGCCCAGGATGACGTTATGTTATGTTATGTAAGTCTGTATATTTTTAACTTTATAAACTAACCTAAATCATTCATAAGTCATGTTATAAGTCGATAAAAAAACGACCAGTAATCCATTGAACTCACATGCATTTTATGAACATCTAACTGTATTAATAAAAAAACCACATTTCCAAAAACGAACATATCATCTTAGGTAGCAGAGAAACAGGATTGTCGAATTCCTTTAAATACAGATTATCCCAGCAATATCGGATAAACTCTGTACAACCAGATTCGTTGTTTCGAAGGCATAAAAAATGCCGAAAAAACTGTACCTCTATGACCCGAAGTTTTCGAGAAAAATGCGAGGGGAAATGCATGACATCATATCAAGTTTACGATTTTTTTTTTATTTGGCCGCTGGATTGGGCGCCGGGGTTCTGTTTCATGGCCGCCACGATATCCAGATTTGGCCCCTTTAGATTTCTACCTATGGAGTAATGAAAAGGAATTGTTTTTATCGAGATCCAGTTACTTCAGAAATGGACTTAGTCCGTTCGTCTCCATAGTATGTTAAATTTTGTGGACACTACGATGTTAGAACGTGTACAGTCAACCAATAAACGGCACGCGTATGCATACTTCTATATCTTTTTAACGTTTGTTTTTTGTAAGTTTAAAATATTTCTTCGATACAGCATTTGGATTAATAGACAAACAGATTATCTATGTAGCATTCATACTAAGCAAGTAAAAAAAGGCAAATTTATTATTTATTCCATATTCTATTTGAAATCAATATTATTTAACACTTTATTTAACGAATTATGTTGCCATCAATTTTCTTAACTTTATTTTTGCACCAGTAGTTAAGTTTCCTTGCAGAATAATCCCAGAGAACTCAAGAGAAAAATTTTAATTAATAGAAATAAGATATTAATTTAATTATTAATTAAATACTTTTCTTTCTTTCTTTCTTCTTAAGCCTAAATTAGCTTCTTGCCATTTGGGTTATATCCTCCATATTCTTTAGAATACCATCGGAAAAAATAGTAATATTACGAAGATATAAGCTAAATTTAAATGATACTTTTAAGTACCATCAGTAAATAAAGGGTTAATGCAATGCTCACTTTTAATTTTAGGTTCAAATACCTCAAATATTCTATTAAATAGAATGAGATAATTTTAAAATTATTTCCATATGCACGTTCATGCATTTCTGTATAGAAAACGATAAAAAATGATGGTAGAAAAAGACACTTTAAAAATAATTTAAACCATTAATTGAATATTACATCACCAATCCCATTTAAAGATAATTGATTGGCCCGTGCAATAAAAAGTAAAACGATTTGTACAAAGTCAGATGAATACAATTTTTAACAGGATAAAACCAAAGGAATATAATTCAAGACATAATATCAATAAGCTATGTTGCAATATGAAATAGAATTTTTAGTAAAATTTTGTTGCTCTGAAGTATATATGTATAAATGCAGGTTTTCTTTTCTAATACAAAGATAAAATTTCTAAGAATTTTGTTTTTATGAAGTTAGTAGTAAACATAAAACGCATTTGGCAAAATGTATGAGATACCATAATTCTTAAAGCAAATTATCCAAATTGCACCATCATAATAAGAGAAGAAAATTATAAAACAGTAAATAAAAAGAAGACAGCCATACTTCTGTAAATTTCTTAGCGAGGATCATATTAAGTTTAGATTTTACAATCAACGTTTTATTATTAGATTTTGTTTTTATTTAACATGAATGTTAGGTATTTATAAAAAAGTTAAATGCTAACTTCATTATTTTTTAAATACATTCTTTATTTGAAATTAAAATTTCAATTAAATTACAGATGTTTATTTTATATAAAAGCGGTCTTCAGAATTGGATATACTCAACAACTAGTTACGGAAATCAAATAAATTAAAGTAATGTATTTAAATAACTAAGTATTTGAGTATTTTTATTTTAAGATAAATAGTTATGTGCAATATAAGAATTTTCACAATTAGAAAATATAAATAAAATAAAAATGGCTCTATATTTATATTCAATAAAATTGCAATGAATTCCCATCAACTGTGCAATACGAGGGGAAAATAAGGTTAAAATATTCATGAAACAAAAAGTTTCATTTGAAAATTGTAATTTTAAACATTTGTGTATCTCTTTATTATCATTAAGAAACAGTGATATATATTAACCATAAAAGAAATCTTCCATTAAAGTTTCAATAAAAATATAAAGCCATTATAATTATTAATGATTATTTGGATATTAAAGAGCATATAAAATTGTCTGCGTAGATATTTAATCAAATTTTAAGCAATAAAATTTCTACAATTAAAAAAAGAGAAGCACACTTGAAAAAAATTATAATAATAATTAATATTATGCATTTAAGCAAACTAAAACCAAATCTATAAATTTTTCGCGAATGTCAAGCTATTATTTATGCAGGAAATAATCAGTGAATTCTTTAAAGATGCAAACAATTGCAACTAAGAATATTAATCGTTTGATTGTACAGACATGAAACAAGCTTAAAATAAACAAACAGACGACAAAAAAAAAAGAAGCTGAATTGAATAAAATAACGAATTTTACCATACATAAACGCCAAGAGTTAAAATAAGCCCGATTTATTAAACAATAAAATGAATAAATTTATACAAAAAAATCTTGACATAGCAAAAAGTATAATGGAATTATTGAGTAAAAATAAAACAAATCGATCCCAAGAATGACAAATTCGATTCCGAAAGCATCTAAATCTACATTTCCAGAGAAATGTGTCACGTTTAAATGCAAGAAGACAAAAGAGATTTTGTTTAAGAAAAATATAGTTCGAATACGGTTACATCTATAAGAGATCTACGTAATATCTCATAAAAATATATTTAGATTTAAATATACCTTATAAAAGCTCGACAAATAATTACAACAAACTCCATAGATATCAGAAAGGGGAAAAATGTCGCATATCTTTAATCTATAGATTTTAACAGCCAATTTAAGTTCCTTCTTGGCAATAAAGTTAAAATAGGAAATAAAGACTACTGAAATCTATTAACTTGTATCCTTATAATTATACAATACAGCAAAATGATGTCTTTAAGCTATATTATAAACATGATACGCCTCATAAACTCATACTTTGCCTCATACTGAACATCTATGGTCAGAACAATTTGTCGGGATATAAATATAACAAAACCTCTCCAAGAAGGAATAATTTATCGATGGATATTTTTAGCTAGAAATAATACAACAGAAACGCATTTTTTAAAAATGTATGGCATGATAAACATCTGGGCATTTCGTAGAAAAGTAACAAAATACAAAATACCTTGAAGAATTCACATGCGATAAAGCAGGAAGAAAAGATTTACCAAAACGCATCAACTTATGTAACTATCATAAATGCAAATAATACAATAGAGTCGTAAGTTTCTTTGCCTCATACTGAAGATCTATGATTTGAACATTTTATTGGGAGGTACCAGTTATAAATAACTTCAAGAAGTAAGAATTCACAACTGAACTAACAAATCAAGGGATATCTTGATCATTAGAGCCAGCAACACATACGGTTACATCATGGTAAGTAGGATAAGCATCTGAATATTCCATAGAAAGATAATCAGAAAAAAAAATTACTAACAATAAATATAAAAGCCAAGAATTATTATTGCTTGCTAAACTGACCAATTGCACCAACTTATATTATTTCCTTATTGCTCATAATACAACAGAATGGTAAATTTTAAAGCCAGATGATAAGTACTACACATACCGTTACAGCATGGTACGTTTGATAAGCATCTGAATATTATTTAGATAGATGATCAGAAACAAATTATCACTAACGATAAATAAAAAAGAAAAGAATTATTCTTGCTTGCTTGCTAAATTGACTAATTGCATCAACTTGTATTATTTCCTTATTGCTCATAATACAACAGAATGGTTAGTTTTTAAGCCAGATGATAAGTACAACACATACCATTACAGCATTGTACGTTTGATAAGCATCTGAATATTCCATAGAAAGATAATCAGAAACAAATAATCACTGAAAAATGAAAGGGCAAAGAATTATTATTGCTTGTTAATTGATTAATTGCATCAACTTAAATTATTTCCTTATTGCTCATAATACAACAGAATGGTAAGTTTTTAAGCCAGATGATAAGTGCAACACATACCATTACAGCATTGTACGCTTGATAAGCATCTGAATATTCCATAGAAAGATAATCAGAAACAAATAAATATTAACGATAAAATAAAGAGCAAAGAATTATTATTTCTTGCTAAAGTGACTAATTGCATTAATTTATATTATTTCCTTATTGCTCATAATACAACAGAATGGTAAGTTTCTAAGCCAGATGATAAGTATCTATTATCTGAACATTTCATCGGATGGTAACAAGCTACAAAATATGCCCAAAAAGTAAGAACTTTTGCTATTAATAAATGCTACCTTTTAGCTGTATAGCTAGCTACACATAAATACAATAAAATGCTAAGAATCAACGGCATATTATAAATATCTATGACCTGTACCGTTATAGCATGGTACGTATGATAAACATCTCAGTATTCCGTAGAAAGATAATCAGAAACAAATAATCGCTACCGATAAATCAAAAAAGAAAAGAATTATTATTGCTTGCTAAATTAGCTAATTGCATCAATTTATATTATTTCCTTATTGCTCATAATACAACAGAATGGTAAGCTTTTAAGCCATATAATAAGTATCTATTATCTGAACATTTCATCGGATGGTAACAAGCTACAAAATATGCCCAAAAAGTAAGAATTCCCCACCAAAGCTACTAATAAATGCTACCTTTTAGCTTCATAGCTAGCAACACATAAATACAATAAAATGCTAAGAATCTATGGCATATTATAAATATCTATGACCTGGACAGTTCACCAAGAAGCTACAAAGTATCTCGGAGCATCAAGCATTCACCAGTGAGGCTATTGATCGGCGGATAACAGGCGGTAAGGGGAAGGTGATATTATACACAGAGAGAAAGAGATTTCTTGCATCCGAATCTACAACAAGGACTCACGTCGGGTCTGAGTCGTTGGTCTGTCTTGTGCAGCAGCGTTGGGCATGGCACGGCCATAGCGCCTCACCCACCAGAATACCAACATCCGAGAAGAGAATCAGGGGGCTGTCTCCATCCAGGGTTCATCCATCTTTTTCCGAGAAGAATCTTCGTCGATGTATAAATGGCGGAGATCGCCACGTGCCCACCCCTCCCTTTCTGCCTCCAGTGGATGCTATCGACCGACGGAGGTGGGGAACGCCAGCTATCGGAAGGAGGGTGACGTCACGGCGTGCGGGATCAGGGCCTTCCTCCTGGGTTCAACAGTTAGGAAGAAAAAGTTTAAATTGCTGATTCCTAATTTCTAGGTGCCTTCCCCCCCTCTCTTCAAGTTTTCGATAATAACCACTTCAAATATTTTTTAGATAGAAAAGTGCTTTGCTAGGAAAACAAATTCGAAATGCAAATCTGCAATTTTGTTTTAAAAAAATAACCTTTTATAAGTTCTAAAAGGTTATTATTGCAAGAAAAAGTTTAAACGGAAAAGTTAAAAAGGAAGAAAAAGTTAGAACCAAAGCATTTTAATTTCTACAAGTCATTGTTTCGTTTTCTTCTGCAAAATATTTCCAAGACAGTTTCTCTAGAAATAAATTCTTAAAAAAGATTTTAAAAAAATTTTATTGATTGCATTTCATAGTATAATATGGACAGAAAATCAGTAGGTAAACGGATAAAATGATTTTGAACTTTTTATACTGTAGATTAAATTTCTTTTTTTCCAAATCCGAACTCTTTAGCGTAATAAGCAAACGAAACAAGTTCTACCGTCAATACATACTTAAAAAAAATATTTTCATGAAAATTTCTGCTTTTTTAAAGTATAAAAAAATCGTTTTAAAATTATTTTAATACATATTAATACATCAATAATAAGATCAAATTTTGTCATGGGTTGTTCTATATAATCTTAGTTCAATTGAAGAACCATTAGAATAATAAGTGTCTTATAAAGAGTACTAAATAATATTAATAACAGAACGCTCCTAAATTAACAAGCTAAGTCTTTTATAAAGCTAAAAAACATATTTTTTAATATTAAAACGACCAATTTATGTATTAATTAAATAATTATTCATCAATAAATTAATTAATAATGACCAAATTATGTAAACACATATTTATGCATCAGCCTTAAAATTAGCTTTTGTTGAGTTTTTTCTCGAGTTAATCTGCTATTGATCCAAAAGAATTCTTTTAAATTCTTCAATTGAATTTACCAAGATAGTTTTTTTAAAGAATGTTACAATAAAAGAAAAAGGAGGGGGAAAAAGAAAGGAAGAAATCAACAAGCACAATAAGAGAAAAAGAAATCAACAAGCACAAGCATAATAAAAATTACTTGTAAAAATAATTTAGGACCGTAAAATCTCAATGTTAATATATCTAGCTACTTCACGGAATTTTTAAAAAGAAGTATTAAATGAAATAATTTTATCTGGAAAAAAATTAAGTTTTTAAGCTGCTCCATTAATGAGAAGAGCAAAAAATGTTCAAAAATAAATGGCGTTGCAAATATTTTTGAAGATATTTGCAGGCTGCAATAAATCAAGCAGTTGTCGCATTAAAGAAAAAGTAGAAAATTTTTGATTTAAAATTCTATTGCATAATAGATATTCAAGACAAATGACATTTCCTCCGGCTATTTCAAATCCATCATTTTACACTAAATAAAAATTTGTCATTTACACATTACATGGTGAAAGCAATATCATAAAATACATTTTAAGCGAACATGTTTAAAACTGTATGATGTGTAGGAAATTAAGAAAAGTGTTATTATTTTAGCATTCCCGGAGAACAGCTCAAAAATTGGGAAGTTATTTAATATATTGAAATTAGTTAAGGATTATTCGCTGTTCTTAAAACAGATTTAAAAAAACGTTAGAAACTTTTAGTCATTCAACGTGTGTATGAGTGAGATAGATAGAGAGAGAATTTCAGTTTCATCGAACAATGAAAATTTTATTCACTTCATAAAAAATTTAGAACAATAATTTTCATTAAGTTCAATAAGTTTTATTAATTCTACAGCATAATGTAATTAAAAGAATTACATTCATTTTTTTGTGATACAAATGACGTCATAATACTTCTGAAAACGATTTTTAAAGTTTAGATCAAACTCATTTTTATTTGTAACTTTTTTCTAATTAATATTTTGTCACAAAATTTGCTTTCAGTATTTTAAAGTTAACAACTGAATTTTTAATAAAAGAATTATAATAATATTAAAATATTTTTTAATTATTCGATTAATTCACATATATTTGATAAAAAATATATATATCACGCAACAAATGATTAAGAAGACTCGAAATCAAATTTGTTTATCTCACATAAATATGATTTTTTTTATTAGAGAAAACTACAAATGGCAAAATGGCGCAAAATTAAATTTGGAATCATTCATAAATAACGACATTCAAACTTTTCCCAGACGTTTAAAAGTTGGCATTGTGTACAGGTCCAAGAAAAGACAGTAATGGATTTTTCCAGAATAATAATTCTAACTACTTCCATTCGAATACAGTCCGAATGTTTAAAATTACTTTTTAAACCTACTGTTACAAATACAAAGAACAAGCAAATGCTTTTACAAACGGTTTCCATCCGTTCATTGCTTTTACATTCATCACACTCTTTGCAAAGAAAGAGGGAAGAAATGTCTCGAGCCGAAGATTGAAAAACAATGAACATAGACCAAATAATAAAACGAAATGGAAGAAAAATTCTCCATTAAAGTTAAATTTCGACCTTGGAACCCGTTTGACATGACAGAGAGAGAAATAAAACGCCAGCCTCTTCCAAAGGACATTATGAGAGAATAATAATTTATCCAATACTGCAACATCGTCTTCCGTAGATCCAACCCTCTACGGATAAATAAGACATAACTTTCTGGCTGAATCGAAGTTGGGCGGGCATGTTTGGACACTTTCTGTTAAAAAAAATAACGGTTAACCTAAAGTCTTAGTTTTTTTTTTCTTTCAAATCAATATAAATTTGAGATAACGTTAGAAGATAGATAGAGTTATGATAGCCACGTAAATTTTTTTTTGTATACCTGCTGATATACAAAGAAAAATTATTATAACCTTTAAAAAAATTTCATTTCGAAACGTAGATGATTCTTCATACTTTATAACTTCCATCCCATTTTTGAAATTATGTTTGTTTCTCGGAAAACAGAATAAGTCATAAACAAGATAAGTTATATGAATCAAAATTGATATTCAGTCTGAATAAAACTGCTAAATTAAGTCAAGTTTTTGACAAAATTCGTGAACAAAAATTGTTCTGCGCATGTTCAAAACAATAATTGACGAAAGCAACAAGTTAGATAATTGAAATTTTAGATATAAATTCATCATCAAAATATCGTCAAGGTGAAAAACCTAAATTTCGGACCTTTTTTTTGCCCTTTTAACAAATAGATACGTTTCTGTTTTCATTAAAATACTTTCTTTCTATGTCAATAAGTAAAGTTATAGATAGCAAACTAGGTAATGTAAGTGATGCTTATATTATTTCCAAATTTTAAATACATTTTTAAGAAGAAAAAGTATCTTCATAATTCTACTGTGCAAATATCGTCCATCACACACACACACAAAAAAAAAATCAAGACAACTGAATGAAATTTATTTGTAGAACTTGTTATGTTATACAGAATATAATGAATTAAGTATTTGATGTTGAATGTGTTAGAAGTGGATTAATGATTATTTATTTCAAATATTGGTAAAAAAAATTCAAAAATTTCACAGATACTTTGGTATATAAAAAATTTATTTTTTAATTCTTAGATAATAGTTACACTCTAAGATATGTTACACATGTAATGCCACCAGGAAAAATGAAAATTTGCAACAATTTTTCTTTTAAAACAATCGATATTTTTATAAATAAATGTTAAATTTACATCAAAATGGGCTTTTTTTTCCAAAACTATAAACACATTTACTTTTAATTTATCATTTTATTTTTATAATAATTATTAAATATCATGTAAGCCTTAAAATATTTGTTTTTTCGAAAAATCTAAACCGAACCTTGTCGGATAGCTTAAAATCATAAGACTATCGAATTTTGGAACAAATCCATTTTTCAGTTTTATACATTCATGTATTGTTAACAGGCAATTTACAATTCTTGTATTTGTCAAGAATCGTACCTTTATTTCAGATTTTATTCATCATGAAGTTAAAATACTAAACGAGCCATTTTGTGCAAGTATATGAAGAAATTGAGGGAAAATAAAGCACTTTAGCTTTTATTTATTCATTTTTTTTATAATGCAAAAATGAAGGTTGAAATGCTCTCCATTTCATATATTTGTTCTTAAAACTGATTATACAAAAATAAGTACTCAATTGTTATGAATATTTTTAGGCTACGGTTTCTAATATTTTCAATGTAATTACATAAAATTATAATAAAATATTTAGTTTTAAAATTTTTAATTTAAATTTCCAAAAAAAGTCTAAATTTATTTTTTCAATAAATACTAATTTAATTTTTTTCGTCGAGATAAACATTTTGCAAAAAGACATAAATTTGTTTTCTAAAAAATTTTGTATGAAAAAAGTAAACAAAAATATTTTTAAGTCATTCATTTCATCCGTATATTTTTAGTTTATTACTCAGTAAGAATATCTTTGATGTTGAGAAAATTTTAAGCGAAATTGATGTATATAATATAGTTAACAAGAATAAAAATATTGATCGTCACGAATACATTCATATTTAAAAATTTGAGTTACTTTTATATTATAGGAATATTTAATTTATTGGTTATACTATCAGTAAGGAATATTCTACAAAATATGACTTATGGTCTTAAAGTGCAATTAACACTAAAGAAATAAAACATTCTAATTTTTTCCAATATATCTTATTATTTAAAAGTTAGCCAGTAAGAAAAATTGAAAACGAAAGTTTTAAATATATATAAGAACAACAAATACAAAATAGACTAATTTTAACCCTTAATTTTATATCAATTAAAAAAAATAAGAGAAGAAAATTTAGATTATTAAGGCACCTAACCTGTTACAAATTATTACAAGGACAATATCACAAAAATAGATTTTTTTTTAAAATTATTAAAATAATATTTTTAAAATTATTAAAATAACACATGTATATTTAGTAAGAGTAATATTATATATATATTAGTGCTACTGCTAAAGATATAGTGCAACATAGAGCAAAGCAACCAAATTAAACTGAAATAGAAATCAAAGTAAAAATGAAGGTGAACAAAACCGAAACGGAAGTCTTCAGGCCGGATTTCCTTTGCTTTACTTTCGTTGCGGTTTTGTCCACCTTCATTTTTACTTTGATTTCTATTTCAGTTTACTTTGGTTGCTTTGCTCTCTCTCGATATATATATATTAGAGAGTGAGAAGTCTTATGATTGTTTCAAACCGGTTTAAACCGGTTAATGACTTAAAGTAATTAAGACAAATAATGACTTAAAAATAATAATGTTTTACATAATTACTAAAAATTTCGATTTTTTTTTGTAGAAATTGTCAAAAAAATGACCGAGCCTGATTCCACGTTTTAAAAAGCCACGATTAAGAAGTTTTTATATATGTCCAAAGATGGCGGCGGAGAGACCCAGCATTCCATCCTCCAGTCGGATATCGGAAGAAGCCATGCAGTTTTGTAATATGTCTATCTTCCAGGGATTTTTTTTCCCCTGACTTTCCTGCAGTGCTTTTCCTTTCCGTAACGAGCCGAGGAGGCGATGGGTGGCCAATATCATGCAAATGAGTCGGAAAGTGGGTTATCGTCATGACGATGATGATGATGACGTCAGGGAGGGTATCCGAGACCAGTTGCTCGTCGATGACGATTGGAAACGAACTGTCATTATTCATCGATTGGTTTCAGGGCAATTGCAGATCACAAGTTTCGATTGAAACCTGAATTCATTTCAGTTCCAGTTTTATATTTGGCACATGAGTTGAGGGTGGGGGTGGAAATTATAGCATCTGAAACTTTCATAATAAAAGCTAAGGAAGAAAGATTTCAGAGATATTTTATAGATCAATTCGAATTTATAGTTTCTACGAAGCGGA
The DNA here is from genome assembly GCA_026289955.1 of Argiope argentata. Classification (NCBI taxonomy): domain Eukaryota; kingdom Metazoa; phylum Arthropoda; class Arachnida; order Araneae; family Araneidae; genus Argiope; species Argiope argentata. The sequence goes on from JAOUZG010033333.1 coordinate 34,900, forward strand.
CACTAAAGTATATAAAGAAAAGCACTTAATTGTCCTCTTTAACTGTTTTTTATATGAAGAATACAAAGTGAAAGTCTATTATCGGCAAAAGAAATAAAGAAAAGAAATCTCCAGATTCCAACATTTTGACTGTATGATCAAGCTATGACCTTGTAGTTTCTGAATAGAGACCTATTAAGGCTCCTACTGACAGGTAAGAAAGAAAAGAAGACGTCCCCGTCTTCTGACAAAAGCTTATAATTAAGGAAGTTGGTCCCTAATTAGCTCTCAAACAGCTTCTAAACGGGATGCTGGTGTAAATAAATTAGACTAAATTAACTTAAAATTCGATCTTAAAATTACTGGAAATTAAACGAGCTAGAAAATACTAATTGCATATATCTGAGTCAATTCTAATATTAAAAAATTGCTGTTTTAATCGAATTAAAAACATTTAAATCAAGTAATAATAATGATAAAAACGATTTTACTTGAAGCGTCTAATAAATAGCATAATACTCAGATTTTTGAAAATAATTTTTTTAACGTTTAAAATCATTTACATAAAAAAAAAATCCACTTTTAAAAAACAACGTAAGAAAGTGAAGCACTCTATAAATTAAAAGGATGAAGAAAGTAAATAGTGCTGAAGAAAAACGATTGGAAAAAAAGTGCCTTAAAAATAATTTAAGTGCCAAAAAAACTCTTAACAAATATATTTTTTTAAAAGACAGAGTTGAATTATTTTTGTTCCATTAAGGATATCGATCCAATCTGTTCATCAAAATCATTAAAAATGGTTTCGAGACCATTTTATTTCAATTACGGGACAAAAAGGAAGGGGGAAAAATCAATTGGATATTTGCAGACTTGGCTCGGCATTTAAAATCGAATTATCGACGGTTTTTAAAAAATTCCCTCGGCAACAATGCGATAAAAAAAAGAAGTGAAAATGACTTTTATATACTTTAATATCTGAAAGTTCGTATTGTGTTTAATTAACAACTTAAAACTAATAGATTAACAAAGAAATACATATTGGGGAATGGAATTGATGGAATTAAGGTAAGCTGTTTTAAAGAGAGAATTTAATAAACTTTTGAGAAACACAATACATTTTGGGAAATCAAATATAATTCATAAAAAACAGTAATCAATAAAAGAGCAATCAGCACTTAAGAAGAAGAAAAATCGATTCCACTTAATTCGGTTGTATTTTCAATAATGTTATTTGGATCAATCAGGTGCATTCCGAATAATAAAGAATAAAGAAAAATAAACAATTGTAGACGAACGTGATTCTTTATAACTTCATTATTAAACAGACGAAAGGGTGATCTTTATATGAAGTTATGTAGATTAACATAAGTTCTGACAAATTTTTCAATAAGAGAGAAACTTAGAATAATTTCTTATCTGGAACAAAATGGCGTGTTTAAATTTTTGACTTAATTATTAATTAACCAATTATATTCCTTAATAACATTAAATTCAACTAAAAAAATAAATGGAATCACTTTTCTTCAGTCAATCTCAATCCAAAAAATATTTTAATATACCATGCTTAGAAAAAAAATGGTATTTTAAAAGGTTAACGATTACAATACTTATTCTTTGTATGTTTTGCTAACTTAAAAAAAAAAAAATCGGATCTCTAATTTTTATAAAAATCAGGTACACAAACTTTTCGAATTTCTTTCAAAACAGAAAAAAATAATAAAATTAAAATTGTACTTTGGTAATATTAATTAATTTCAAAATTAAATATTACTAAAGTAAATTAAGTCTGAACGGATTAATTTTGATTAATACCATAAAAGTAAGAATATTTTTCAATAAAACAGAAACTTAGATGAATTCTTTATCTGACATAAAATGGTAGGTTTTAATTTTTGACTATTATTAATTAACCATTATATTCCTTAATCAAATTAATTTAATTAAAAAAATAAATGGATCACTTTTCTTAAGCCAATCTCTATCCAAAAAATATTTTAATATACCATGCTTAGAAAAAAAAATGGCATTTTAAAAGAGTAACGATTACAATACTTTTTCTTTGTATGTTTCGCTAACAAAATAAATAAATAAATAAAAATCAGATATCTTTAATTTTTATAAAAATCAGGTACACAAACTTTTCGAATCCGCTCACTTGAAAACAGAAAAAAAAAACTTTAAAACTTTGTACTTTGCTAATATTAATTAATTTTAAAATTAAATATTACTAAAGTACATTAAGTGTGGATGGATTAATTTTGATTAATACCATAAAAGTAAGGAGATTTTTCAATGACAGAAACTTAAAAGAATTCATCATTTGACGCAAAATGGTGTGTCTTAAATTTTGACTTAATTATTAATTAATTAATTATATTCATTAATCAAATTAAATTCATCTAAAAAGATAAATTGATTACTTTTCTTAAGCCAATCTCTACCCAAAAAATATTTTAATATACCATGCTTAGAAAAAAAAATGGTATTTTAAAAGGTTAAAGATTACAATACTTATTCTTTGTATGTTTCGCTAAAAAAAAATAAAAATCGGATCTCTTTAATTTTTATAAATATCAGGTACACAAACTTTTCGATTTCCCTCACTTGAAAACAGAAACAATTATTAATTAGCCATTATATTCATCAATCAAATTAAATTAATCTAAAAAGATAAATGGAATCGCTTTTCTTAAGCCTATCTCAATCCAAAAAAAATATTTTAATATACCCTGCTTTAAAAAAAATGGCATTTTAAAAGGTTAAAGATTACAATACTTATTCTTTGTATGTTTCGCTGACGAAATAATAAAAAATAAAAATCGGATCTCTTTAATTTTTATAAAAATCAGGTACACAAACTTTTCGAATTCTCTTATTTGAAAACAGAAAAAATATTAAATTAAAATTTAACTTTAAAAACTAAATTAAATTAAAATTGCACTTTAGTAATATTAATTAATTTCACAAATTAAATATTGCTCAAGTACATTAAGTCTGAATGGATTAATTTTGATTAGTACCATAAAAGTAAGGAGATTGCCATAACAGTACCATAAGAGTTGCTACGACTAGAAAGGCGACAGATCCAAATCAATACGACGGAAAAGGCATTGGAGCGTAAATATTCCTGTCTCGTACAGACTGGAACTGTGAAATGTATTATAGAAATTCTTCGTCTCACAAGTTTTAACTAACGAATATGCAATAGGTTCGTATAGTTAGAGAGCAATTGAAACTTATACGAGCAAATACAATGATATCTGGCTAATTCGAATTCTTAAGCTGGTTTTTAGAATTTTCCATAAACAGAAACTTTAAATATCGTTTGCAATTCGGATTTGTTTTGTTAATAACGTTAGCAAAAGATTATTTAGACAAAAAAATTTAATTATATATATAAATACTATTCTTACATTTAAAAATCATGATTTTTAAAAGTAATTCGATAAAAATTATTAAACAAACAGAAATTTTTTGAAAAAAAATTGAAATTTGAAGAAATTTCTGACAAAAATTTATTTTTGTCAATAGTTAATTAGCACTTAATACTTTAAATATAAAAAAGTAAAAAAAAAACATTTTTTAAAGCGAATTCTTTTAGAACAAAACATTAAAATCATGAGAGTTCAAATTAATTAGACAAAAATTATTATACAAACAAAAGATTAAAAAAATATTAAAATTCAAAGGAATTTCTAACATATATTTATTTTTGTTAACGGTTAATTAGTAGATCATACTTTAAGTATAAAATGGATCCAAAGATACTTCAATAATATATATTATACATATGTAATATCTTTCATTTAATCTTCATTAATTTTCTAATTTTCGTTTGAAATTAACTCACATAAACTTTATTTTAAAATGACATCTTATTTCCTGATTTAATTCAATTTTTTTAATTTAAATATTTCTGCCCATGCTCTGTAAAATTGTTGAATTCAGCATTTTCTCACACTGAGGGAAAGGATAAAAATCCCTAATGCTTGTAGCATTCTTTTACAGATACCTAAATTTCCCTATCTTAAGACAACACGTGTCAAAAAAATCCATATCAAAATCTCATTCTAAAAACCCTGATCGAATTTTTTTTTAATCTTTTGCTTTTGTGTAGCGATGTTAATGTATTTAAAACCGCTTATTGTTTGTACATAAATTATATTTCCCTTGTTGAAATATATTGTTAAATAAATAAAGTTTTAAAATTCCCAAAGTTTTTTTTCTGGGTGAGCAGTACCTATTGTTGATACATCACATTCTTCAACTGTTCTTATATTCAAATAATTGCTTGGTTTTTTATATAATCTTTTAAACAGATAGATACTAAATTCAAATACCAAAGAAAGGTCAATAGCTTTCTCAGATATAAATAAATGTCATTATTTAGTCATAAAAACCAAATAACAACATAATGCAAGATCTTGACCCAGAAAAAAAAATGACTCGATTTCAACTAAGAACGAGACTTTAATTTCAAGACTGTAGGTCACCAAAAGGAATGGCCGCGTGGGCACCATTGTTTCCGCAGAAGATTCCCAGTCTTTTGGGTAGGTCAGAGATCAAGAGGGCATCTTTTTAAGTCACGTGATGCGCTCCACCCCTCACCTGTTCTATTTCGAACACTTCCCGGTTTGATTTTTTTTCCCTCCTCCCCTTTTCCAATTTTAGACCCTTTAAGGGTCAGGGCCGAAGGTCCTACAAGAATCGAGGAAGGCATACAAAGGTACGCCTTATTACCATCCCATCATATGATAGGCGAGGATGCTTTCGGCTTGTTGAGCAGACAATTATTTGACCTCTGCTCTTCTGTAAATGGAATTCATACAGCAGTGATGAGAAATGGATGTTGAATGATATCAAAAGGAGGCCAAGTTATGGGCTCTGATTCCCCCCCCCCTTCCTTGCTTGCTTTTGCTTTTGGAATAAACACAGCAGGGTCATTTTTCAATAGTTTAGTACTAGCCCAATGATTTCCACAAAAAGACAACTCCCTTAAAAGGTGTTCTCTCTCCGTCTAACTTTAGCTATTCGGTTTTATAATTTCCCCGCCAAATTGATAAAACAACAAAGAACAGTTTCGCGAAAATTCGATTTATGTTAAATTAAACTTTCTGTTTAAAACCTATCAATTCTGCTCTATTCTGTTTTAAACCTATATTCCATATCTTTTTTATATCTTCCCTTCTTTGGATTGGATGTACTTTTCGGTAATACGACGAACTATCTCTAATAATATTTTGCGGTTCCAAATATTTAGCTAAATAGCTAAGTGAAACGGATTCAATGCATTTATAAAAACGTAAAACAAAGCAGTCTGAAATTCAGATGGTGATTTGTTTACATCAGACTGTTGCCATTCAACCATAAGCAATAAGCACAAATTTTGTAACGCGTAATTTAGAATTTTATATGCGATACAAATTCCAAGTAGTTTTGCCAAAATAAAATTAATGCTCATCCAAAAATATATATTAAATTTGACAAGGAATTCATAATCTACAAAGTTCATAATTTTTTTTCACAATTAATAATAATTTTTTTTACAATAATGTTGATCTAAATAATGCTTTAGAAAATAATACCACATACATTCCTTTTTTTCCCCAAAGCTATTTGAAACTTAAATGATGATTTGTTTACATTTAACTGCTGCCATTCAGTAATAAGCAATAAACGCGATTTCTGTGCCTTAGCATTTTATATATGACCCACATTTCTTACAGTTCTGTAATTATAAAAATTAGTACTCATTTAAAAATATAAGTTCAATTTGACATGAAATACATAATCTACAAAGCTCAACGTTTTTTTTCTTGCTTTTAATAATTAATAAAAATATTAAAATAAAATCTGCTATGCATATTTCAATGTATCATGTCAGAACATCATTTCTTGAACGGCCAATCACCACGTGCTCGTGCAAGTTAAATTACATTTTTATTCATTTAAATTGTCTCACTGAATGAATCACTTTAGTATTGCAAACGATCCAAAAAGCTTTGATTCGCATTTATTGTTTAAAAAAATGTAACATTTCCTATTTATTTTATTAAATTCACAAGCTCAAAATGACATTTTTCTAGGTTTTATTTGCTGCAGTGATTAATTTTTTTTAAGTCACAGTTTTTGTAAATGCGATGGCAACGCGTTATTAAAAGCTAATTTTATTAGATGCCCGTGCTGATAATAAAAATTTCAATTTTTCGCTTACGGATTTTGGTTGAGACTCTTATTCCCCAAAAATCATGTTCTGACATGATAAGAACAAATGACACGCTTTTTACAATAATGTTAATCTGAATAATGCTTTAAGAAATTATCCACATACATTCTTTTCTTTTTCTTTCTTTCTTTTTTTGACTCATTAACTTTAAAAGGAGAAAATAAGCATCCTATAAACAAACGAGTTTTTTTTAGATAGAAATAATAGAAACCCAAAGCCATAAATAATGAGGAATAAAAAATAAAAAGTAAAGAAAGAAATACCGAAAGAATGAAGAGGGAATTTGAATTGCAGTGTAAAAAAGATGGAATCATTTCCCCGCGCATCCAGCCGGGATTGACCAGATTTCATCTCTAGGGTCTCTAAATTGAAACGGTTGTTTTCCGAATCAATCAGTCAGTTACGTGCATAGTGGGCTTCATCAGTTAACTCAAGAATCAGGGGTAGACCTGCGTTTCTCTTACTTACTGATTCATTCCCTGCCTCATTTTCTAAGTTTTTCCTTTGCTGCCTTTCAAAAATAAAGGCAGCTCGTTATAATGGCAGAGTGAAAAAGTATCAAAGAACATCGAAGATCTCAGATTGGAAAGACAAACATTAAAAGAAAATCGAAAACGCAACTGCAAAAGAATATTTCGTTGCGACTATCCAACTCTTTTGGATGAGTTGCTACTGGAAAATAATAGATAAGAAATTATCACTTTCATTCGAATATTTATACAATAAATCGAATGATAGAAAGATGTTTATTCGGTTAGGTTCAGTTCAGTTATATTTAAGGGTGAACCTCGTAATTATCAATCGTGGTCAGATGACGAGGACTCAACCTAAGCTAGCACTAGCTCTTTAAATTTCCACACCACATTAGCCGGAGAACGTTTGGCATTGACTGATTTAACTTCTACCAGACCGGCATTCACGACGGATATTCGTTGGAATTCGGTTTCGAAGCCGAAACTTCACCATTAGGCCAACATGACGCACAGAAGTTTCCTCGGATTTACTCGCATGAAATTTAAGTCCTAATTGTTTTGTGGAATATTTCAAAACAACGTAAAATAAACATTTGAACTCTAAACAGCTTATGAGCCATGTTATGCCTTATCTCAATAGGTACATCTCGGATTGTTTCATAATTGAACAAATGATCTTTAATGCTTTTAAGCAACAGTTCTGTACATAGATTTCCACAAAGAAACTTTAATAAGATTGCCACTCTTATCTATATATTTGTATGATAAATGAAGCTGAAGTTTTATTCGATTTTTGTGACTGCTTTTGGGATTAAATAAGAATCATAAATGTTTGACTAACTTTATCATGTGGAACTAACTTCATAAGACAAATAACATACTCTGGACACAAGTGATCACTTTTGTCTAGTCGTCATGTTACGCGGCTATTCTAGCTATTCTCAACAATTGACACACACACACACACACACACACACACACACACACACACACACACACACTTTTGAACAAGGGGTAGTTTTGATTCAAAGAAAATGATCAGCGATCTGCAGCAATTGGCATGAAGTCATATTATGAGAACATATTGTAGTAGAGAGGAATCTGCCTTGAACAAAAATTTAAATACAGAGAGCAATTCTACATTTCAGGTGCCTAGCTTAAAAAAGTCTCCTTAAGCCTTAACCTGCCACGGCTTGTAGGATTTTTCTTCAAATAGAATATGTAATATTTGATGTTAGCGAACAAAGATGCTGTACAGCATTCAACAAAGGAACTAATGACAATACATGAAATGTTCCTCCAGCAATTTTTGGTTTGAAACAGATATAGACTAATAAATTTATATTCCTTAATGACCACATCACGAATATGAAAATATACTTCCTACAGACATCATTACACGTAATGAGGCACACACGCCTAAGAGATCTTTACCGAATAATTTGGCCAGAGATCTACATTCCAAACTATTCATCATTACGCAATAAAAATGAGTAACATCCACGAATGGCAGCAAAACACTTTTTACAGATACAGAAAATCCAACTTTAGATTACCAGGGTGCATCGCGGAAGAATTCCATACATTTACTTTCCGTGCCACGCACAGTTTAGGATTACGCGATTTACGGGAAAAGCGAAAATGTGCGCGCGCGATCGGCGAAGCGACAAGGCACCCAAATCGATCGCATTCGAAACCACTATGAATTCCGCTCCAAAGAAAATCGGCTGGAATAAGCGGATTTTAATCGTTGCCATTTGCCTGCATCAAATCACCGGTGTGCCTCCCCAACGATTCTCATTAGCGATGCCACACGCACAAAGGTAATTCCCTGCTCGAAACTCGAAAAGCGCACTGGGTGGAAGGCCACCTGTAGTGAAGCCCAGAGCGCAATCATTTCCTACTTATGAGCATAATTTTACGGGAATATATTCGTCTCCTTTTTTTTTTTTATCTTCTGTTTAAATGACGGGAAGAGGATACTTCGCCGTGAAAAACGATAAATAATTCAAAACGACAGCATCGGATGTTGGCGGGAAAATTTAGCTTTTTCTGCAGTTTTGGGGGAATGGAAATGATAAGGCTAACAACCGTTTGTTTATTTATGGAAATGCAATGCGGAAGGATGGCCGATTTCGAGCCGAATTAAACGATATGTTGTGAAATATCGGTGGAATCGAAGCAAAGCGAGAACAGGGAAGTAACAGAATAGTTTTATCTTAGTTACCTGGATTCACAGAAAATGTTTTCCGGTGTATTAATACACATGAGGGGAATTAGTGAACTTAACCAGCTCCAAACTTTTACGGAAGTGCACTTCATTAAAGGAACAAAAGGGAGATAAAATTCTGTACCGGGGAAAACGTTATCAATATCCAGGGTGTCAACTCTAATTGGGGTGCAATAACTAACTTCTATGCTGTTAGAGACAGACATACAGTTCCGATTGGAAAATACTTCAAATGAAATAAATAATGGCGGTTTGTGTTGTTGGAGTCAATAAATGCAAAGCTAAAAGACTTGGAAATTCAATTTTTAAACTAACCTTAGGTCCTAATTGTCAGTTTTAACTAAACATTCTTGAAACGTCAATACTTTAAACAAAAATAGTTCAACTCTTCTGCGATCAAAACATTGCGCTTTGAAATTCCTTACATTAGATCAATCAACCACTGAGTCGAGGAAACGGAGTTTGCTGACTGGGTGATCTTGCTTAAAGATGTCGCTGAAATTATCTAAAATAGTTTTAAATAGTAATATTCAAAGTTTTACAATAGATATAAAACTTTGAATATTACTATTAAAATAGTAAGTACCAAAATTATTATAATTAATATAAATAATTGAGCAAAAAATTATTGATTTTTGGCAACAAGTAAACTCGTATTCTTAACCTTCACGGAAAAATACTGAAATCCTCGCAATTTACCTGATCGAGCTCAGAACAAACTGCTAAAACTCTATTTAAAGTATTAAAAATTAATTAAATTTTTAATATAATAATTTTAAATATTAGTTAGTGAAAAAGATGTATTAACATCGAGTATCATCCATTACAAGTTTTAAAAAATTTACTTGAACTTGAATAGAAGAATAAAAGTATTTTATCAACGACTGAAAATTTGAAAAAGATATATATAGGGAGAGTGTGAAATAACAGTAGGAATTGACTGACTAATTAATGAATTGAAGTTTGAAAAAAAAAAGAAAAAAAACTGTATCATCATTAAATATCAACCCCTGCAAGTTAAAAAAATGTATTTGAACTTGAGTGGATGAATAAAAACTATTTTTTTTAACGATTAAAAATTTGAACAAGATATATAGGGAAAGGGTGAAATAATAGTAGGAATTGACTGACTAATTAATAAATTAAAATTTGAAAGAATTATGTTAACATTAAATATCATCCACTACAAGTTTAAAAAATGTATTTGAACTTGAGTGGATGAATAAAAAGTCTTTTATCAACGATTGAATATGTGAAAAAATTATATATAGATATATATATTATATGGAAGAGCAAACTAATAGTAGGAATTGAAAAAAAGCGACGAACATGAAATTTCAAACAAAAGCATAAGCTAAATCAGTTTGGATGCACACGAATTAGATGAGATGCTTTCATTTCAAGGAGACAGAAAAAAAAATCAAGTAGTATGTAAGGTAAATTCATCGGACAGGTGTTAACACAATTGTCAATAAAATAAACTAGTCTTCTGACCTGTTCTGTTTCCGTGTAGTTATTCGACACATTTTAACGGAAATGGCAGGAAAGTAGCACGTCGTAACCAGTAAATGTCCTTTTAATGTCCTTAAAGAGAACTAAATCATATGACATTGAAGTTGCGTCAGTGGAAGAGCAGTAACGAAGACATTAAGGGGAAAAAACAATGGATTTCAATTCAACCCATTGCTACTCTACATGATAATAGGCTGGCATCCTTAGGAAATCACGTTTTTCACAAGTTAACGTCTAGACAGTGAGCGTGCAGTCGTGTCTCTGTGATAGACTGAAAAATGATCGCACGCCTTTGAAAAGTATCATCATCACGCAGCCACTGTGCAACTCAACTCATTTACATATCGGCTTTTCCTTCCGTCATTCTTTTTACTTAAGAGTGTTATATTTATGCCGACCATTCGTCTTAATGCTTTAGAAGTTTTTATTTTTTATACACTGAAAACTTTCAATTGCATACTAATGAAATTCTTTCCGTTTTAATGAGTTTTAAAAAGAACATAAATAATAATTAAAAAAATACAAAAATAAGTAGCAGACTGTTGTCCTATTATTTTGAAAATAATCGAAAAATCAGAACTAACAAATTCGACCTAAAGCAAATTAAAATAACAGATTTATTCAATGTATAAATTTCAAATATTTTATCTTTCCATCATTAGTTATTAAACTGATTTATTATTAATAATGGCCATTTGTTATTATAATCAAATTGAATAGTTGTTATTAATAACCATTTTATTAATGATAACCGACTTATAAAAATAAAACTTCTAACAAGTAAAAAGTTATAGAGGATATGAATTTTATTTTAACGACAAATAAATCAAAATAAAAGAATAAATATTCTATTCATCAAGGAAATGAAAAACATACAAATCTATAACTTGAAGTAATAAATTTGACATAGATTAAATTCTAAAATTATAGAACTTTCTTTCCATGAAAAAAAATCTTTAAAAGGAATAAATGTTTGATGTGTTTTTTTTTTAATTATTCGGGTGGGTGTTTTTTTGTTTACAATATACAAACTTTATTCACAAAAAATAAGTTATTCAATAAATATTATTTGATGCATTATTTTTTTCTCACTTTGCATTAACTTTATTCATTTTAAAAATAAGTATTGGTACACATCAAATAATCACATGATATGTTTTTTTTTCTATAAAAATAAACCTTGTTTATCTTTAAAAATAAAAAAAAGTTCATGCCTTAAATAATCGTTTGATGCATTTTTTTCCTTAAACATATAAACTTTATTCGCTTTAAAACCAATAAAAATCATTTGACGTCCTTTTCAATTACATTAAAATTTTCTAATATTAAACAATGATATTTATTGAAAAAAAATAATAAGCCACGAAGAGAAAATTCTTTTTTTTTTAAATTCTTATATTCTAAACGATAACGAATTTTTGTACACAAAGAAAGCTTCTAAAAAAAAACGCAATCCTTTAAATTAGGTAAGGAAGAATGGGAAAAAAAATCCTTTTAATATCAACCTTCCATTCTTTTAGCCAGAAGAAAATTAAAACTTTTCCTTTTTCAGCATTCTAAATTACTTATTAGCCTTTAAGCGCATTCCCAAAAGGAAGACTTCCGCTTTTCGATTCCATTTCTCAAGCCACGCGACATTCCACGGAAACCATAACACCCACATACAGAAAAGAGAGAGAGAGAGAAAGAAAAAAAACTTTCATCAAGAGCAAGGACAATCTTTCCAAGTTTTAATTACGTTACACACGAAAACACATATGATGAAAGTCTGCAGTTAAGTTTCAAGAAAACACTAGAGATGAAAAATACATAGCAGAATAGTTTTGAATTAATTACGCAGTGTTGTTAGCTCAAAGAAGTTCTGTATCTGCATCAGAGCTATTATCAGGTCTCATCTTTGACTATACAAGGAAAACGTTTAAAGTAGGATTATTCTTATCTTTCAGAAGTAGATTAAGAAAATGAATGACAGGGATTTAGAATGTAGTGCTAAGAATTTGGATAGCAATCTATTTGTTTCAAGTAAAGTTAGACTTTCGCATTAAAACCACATGAAAACTATGTGGGATAATCTTTGCAATTTTCAGATGGAAAGTTAGCTATTTAGGTGTTACTTCAATGTTATTCTGTTAGAATTTCAGAAGAATAACAATGAAAATGTGAAAGCTTTTATTCCAAATATATTATTACATTTATATTAGAATTTTTTTTATTTATGCCCTTAATATAAAATAACAGTTTTAAGAAAACAAAACGATAAAAATTAATGAAATACTAGTTGGCATAAATTTTAGATAATATTTAAGAAAAACACAAATGTATTAGTCTTCCACATAATATCCAAATCAATTAAAGTATTTATTAGATCACATGAACCAAGTTATTCTTTCCGGCTTAGTATGTTCATTTAAGTAGCTGTTTGGACTAATCATTTTGAAGAACTTTGATCATGACTACATTTCTGGTAAAAGGATATTATCTATGGTAAGCAAGGTATGCTCATTTCGTAGCTGTTTGG
>JAOUZG010033333.1:50948-64545 GCA_026289955.1 Argiope argentata
AAGTAAGGTCAATATTTATTTAATAAAGATTTAAAATTCCATTGTATCTGTCATTAACTGTGGGACTAAGCAATAGCAGAAAGCTTATTTTTTTTACTAATAGCTGCTTTTTTTGTGATATAATTGAATGCATAACGATTTGGATAGACAGAAAATTGGAGAAATGCATAACACAATGAAAAAAAAAACACGATGTAAGGTTTCTAAAATAATTATAAGTTTAAAAACTTTTGAAGTTTTAAAATATCTTACAGTGAAAGCTACTGAGACGAAGTTAAGATTCCAACCATTTAATTGAAATTATTAGAAACTTAATCTCGGCGAGTCAGCTGGTGGCCAAAGGCGGCTGGCAAATATATACTCCCAAAGCGAAGCGGCACGACAGATTAGCCCCGTAAAAGATGGTTTCTGAAATCTTCTCGTCGGAAACAACAACAGAAGCATCCCCACGGTGATTTATGGCAAAATGGAAATCAGATCTCCGTGACTTCAAGAACAGCCGCTCAGAGTGGAAAATTCTCACACGTTTCGTGAATTTCAGGAAGTTTTAAAAATGTCAAATGTTTGTTCATGGGCGAAATTCGATCCATCAAACGCCGTTACCACGAGCTAATCTGGCAGACATTCTTACTTTTTTTCATTTTCTGTTTCTTTTTTTTAAAAATAAATCCGCTTAAAACTTTCCACTGGGAATACATCCCGCGCAAGTAAATATTTACTGAGAGGACAAAGGGAATAAGGGTCAGTTTGAAAAGAAAGAGAATTGTTAAAACAAACAGTGACTTAGTACTTTATTTAAGTAAAAAATAAATAAATCCTTATTTCCAAAATGTTTTTCGAAAACAAAGTACTTTAAAATCCGAATTAAATAACAGAAGCTTAAAACAAAGTCTCTACATCTTTCTGAGTGGCTTGGTATTTTATCTTTTATTTCAGTATTTTTCCATTTTATTATGAATATTTATTTGCTAAAAATTTCCTTGACGTAACTTGAAAATAGCTATGGAATGATTCTTTTGTGAATATGTTAAGCACAAAGCCTAGTTTGGAATTTCCATCCCCCCACCTTAGCTCCGTTTCATCGATATACAGATGGACAGACTTATATGGATATATTAATGAACAATTAGGATATACTAACAACAACAAGTAATTCATCAGTCTACATCGATAGACTGATAAATAAACCGATATTGATAGACCTATGAATAGACCAATACTGATACACTTCATCGATATACTGATGGGGACCTATATCGATATACTTCATCGATGGGCCGGGATGGCCAAGATTCGGGATGGCCTCGAGTGTGTATGGCGACTGGCGCTCTTCAAATCTGTTCGAGGTCGCTAAGTCCTCCATGTCGAGAGTAATATCACTGGGGGTAATGGTCAGAGGTGATCGTTCTCTGTTCCAGGTCTAAATTACGATCTGAGATGATGAATGAATTTGCATGAATACATTCATCATCTCAGATCGTAATTTATACGTCCCCTAAAAAGGGTTGTTTCGTGTGTATAGCTAAGTCGTACTCTTGGCCCTAGATGGCGCTATTTGTAAAACAAAGAAACGCATTTCTTATGCTTAAAATCTGCTGATTGTATCAGCGGAGGTTTGTCCAGGGCAAGTGCCATTAGTCACAACGCAGTCTTTATCGATATATTTCATCAACATACTGATGGATAGACCTACATTGATATACTTTTCGATGTACTGATGAATAGGCATATAGCAATATACTTCATCGATATACTGAAAGATAGACTATATCGATATATTTAATCGACATACCGATGGATAGACCTACATCGATATACTTATTGATATAGGTAGGCATGCCAGGTGGATAGGCATATAACGATATACTTTATCGATTTATAGATGGATAGGCATCTATCGATATACTTTATTGAAACACATCAGTGCAAGATTGATATAAGTATGCATACAATGTTTAAGTATATTTCTTGAAACATATTTATGACAATACGCACTCAAAATTATTTTTTTTTAAATTAGCTATCCGAGGTCCATTATAGAAAAATATTCATTCCTATGTTTAGAGGCAACAAATAATTTTTAGAAGTGGTTCTTTTATAGTATTCCAATCAGTTCAATTTTACTAAGACAGGATTATAGTTATCTAATTTGTATTCGTATTTTATCATGTCAGAACATGATGCTATTTTGGGAATGAAGTTTGTGGTGTCAACAAAAATCCGTAGACGAAAATAAGAAAATTCTGTAGGCGAAATCTTAAAAAAAACACCCGTAGGCGATAAAATTGAAATTTTATTATCTGCACGAGCATATCAAAAAATCAGCTTCTAATAACACGTTGCCATCGCATTTACAAACGCTCTGGGTTTTTTAAAAAAATAAGTTAATGATTACAGTAAATAAAACCTAGAAAAATGTCATCTTGAGCACGTGATTATACGAAATGAAATAAATAGGAAATGTGATATTTTTTAACAATAAATGCGAGACAAAGCTTTTGGGATCACTTGCAATACTAAAATGACTCATTCAATGAAACAATTAAAATGAATAAAAACGTAATTGAACTCGCACGAGCACGTGGTGCTTGGCCGTTCAAGAAATGAAATCTACCTACATCTCTACCAAAATGGAAAGGGGTCATAGAGCCTTAAAAACGAAGGTGTGTGGCGTTAAGTGTTACATGTCTCTTCATCAATCAACGGCGATTGGAGAGACGTGCATAAAAAGAATGTTGTCTGCCACCGTTGACGGATGCGGTCTGGACAAAAAGGATACAATTAATCACCAATGACTGATGAAACCTAAACGAAAGGTATACTGCCTGTTACCAATGACTGAATGGCGATTAACGTGTTAATTCAATATATTTCAAATAGGAGTCATTGGAGTTTAATAGAGTCATTGGCGAGTACATTCCATATCATGATTGCACGAAAGAGACAAGCTATCTGGATTGATAATTACTTATCTCCATAGATTATCTGATGAATGCGGTAATGATTTATTTATAGACTTTCGTCTTCTGCTTTAAGGCCCTAAGAAATCTCTAAATACTAGTAATAAATTCAAATTTTCAGCCTACGTATATAGAAGATAGCTTCAATTTCGAAACACTTTAGTCGCCAATATGCCACTACGACAATACCATGAAAATATGAGGCGGCTAAAATAAACGCTTGCTCAGGCAGATTATCGTAAAATCCTCTTTTGAAGCCATGTAAGTTCGGAATGCGTTCCCACAACTTTGTGTGTGTGTGCCGCTTTTCTGCGGTGAAATATCGATCCTTGATCACAGATTTTGCAAAGGACTGTTAAAAGACGTTAAAAATGATATTTTTGCTCAATCATCTAAAAAGAGAATAAAGCTATGTTCTAAAAAAGCATCTGCAGCCTTACATTAACACTAGATGAATGTTTTTTTTACGTTTATTAAATACCATACAAACACACACGGATTTAATTTGGCTACTTCTAACCAAAACTAAAAATTATAAAACATTTCTTATATTTATGAACAGTTCTGCTTAATTACATATGCCCAAATTTTGTGTTTTCAACGATTTTTAATGAGTAATTTTTCAAGAATTTTATTTATTCGAGCACATTACACTCAGTCATAAAAGCAATAAAAATTTCTTTTTTAAATTTTTTTAAAAAGTATTAGACGCAAATTGATGAGCTTGCTATTTATTTGGAAGTTTTATTATAGCAGTAACCAAAATACTGAATAATGCTTATTTATAAATATCATTAAGTAATTTATGGAACATATTTTGATTATAAATTTTCTAAATTTTAATTATTGTCAATGTACTTAATCAAAGTATTTATTACAAATTTATTTAGGACTAGGAACAAAAAATAATTCGTTACAGCAAAATGTCCATTCAATCCCATTGGGATCAGCGTCTTGGGTACTTATTAAGAAAAGAAGAAACGTTTAAAGAAAAACACTTAATTTGTTAAGAATAAAACAAAATAAAGAGGATTTGAAAAATTGACAGGAAATGTTAATTACATTTAAGTTAGAAGTTAAAATACTTAGATGGAACACCAAAGCGAAGCCTAACTAGATGTCAGTCCACAGCAGAACTAACTGCACCTGTAGCGTACGATTATTAAACGCTCATCGTTACCGGAGATGAACCCTCTTAGAGAGAGAGCCCGAGCGAATGTCAACAGGCTTCTTTTTACTAAAAATTATGGTCATGTGACTTAGCTTTGGATTAGTAGAATCCATGGTGCCATAGATTACAATACTATAAAACTAAATTGAAACCTGAGTGCGTTCGGTACAACAGTAGAATGGTAATGGCCATTAATTAAACCTCTACAGTTATTAATTCTCTATTGCAGTAAATTTCCTTGTACGCAAAAATTTGGGTACTTACGTATTATACCGTCTTCACCAACGATTGCCAACGGTTTAGTGACTCATTGGCGACGGATTTAAATTTGGCTATAAAGATCAACGAATTACACCATTGCCAGATTGTCATAATTGGCGGTTTAGAAACCCACTGGCGACAACTTCAAATTTGGGCGATAAAGTTGGACGGTATAATAGGTAAGTACCAAAATTTGAACAGCATGGACAGTCAGTAAGCTAACCGGAAAAAAAAGAAAGCATAAACCTATTTTTACTTATTTACTACTTTTAGGGTTATTAGAAAATGGTAATGAGAGTTATCACTTTTGGCAACTTATCGCCAACAAAAAGTTACAATTTGGCACAAATGCACCCGATTTTCAATACATCGACGCATGCATATTCTAATAGTCACATAATTGTTTAAAATTTGTTTAAATTGGTTAGTGACAAATTAATTAAAAAACAACGCCTTAAAAATGATAATGCTCTCCCAGGATAACTTGAAATTTGAGATAGCAAGTTTCAATTTTAAAAAATTTTCAATGTTTTATTTTTATTACTTTTTATTTTTTTAACGAAATTTTGGATTTATTACTGAAAATATTCTACATTTTTTATACAGAATTTATTAAAGTAATTAACTATCGAAAATAAGCTCATATCGGTATTTCTACTTTTAAAATTGTCATTTTCTCTTATCATATTCCTTTGTGATTCACTTTTTCTTATGCCTGAATTTTCGATGTCAGTTTCCGTCAAGGAAAAGAGCCAAATTCCTTTACATCTAAAATCTGATATTTATTTTTCTAATATACAAGTTACTGCAATCTTCAATAAATTACTGACTCTAATTACTCTCTCAATATTTTATAAATTACGCTCTTTGAATATTCGGAAACAATAGAATAACACCGGTATAAAATTTGCCGAATGCTACCAATGCTTCGGATATTTTTATGTTTAGAAATTCGAAAACTTGTTTTAGAATTTTATTTTCCTGTCAGGGATGAAAACACTCACGTGCTTGCCTATTTAGCAAATCCCAGGGGGATGTCAGCCGCGTGCGACAACTTCATCTGCATGCTTTATGACTTCCATTCATCACGTGACCATGACAACTAGATTTAGAAGGAAAATCCTTTCCTCAACTTCATAACGAGAACAGAATATATTCATCTAATTTTTTTCGGTACCTTTCTCCCCCCTTTTGCACAGCGGCGTGTCTAACATTTTACTTGACAGGCTCAGAAACGGTAATTATTTTTTTTTGTGTCAGACGATTTTGAAAAGGGGAACACCGTTGGAGTCATTTACGTAAAAAGACTTTTCGTTGAAAAGTTACAGATTCACAAACGGAAGGCTTTCCGACTAATGACGGACAACACGGAAGTAAACGAGACTAATTTTTTTTCTTTTCTTTTTCAGAAATAAAGCGCTTATTTAAAAAAGTTTGCAACTGGAATGTCTGCTGAGGTAGAAATAATTTTGGGTTAAAGTATCTTTTTAAAAGAAAGTTTATTTTTTTTGTGACTAAAATTGAGTTTTAAAAAAGTCAAGATGATTTTAAAGGCTAAATTTAATTTTTAAAATTATACATATATTTTAAAAATCTGATGATGTATTTATGAAAAATCTATGGTAAAACAAGCAAAGATGTTTAGATAAAAATTTAGTTTTTGAAATTTACTTTGTAATAAATCTGCAAAGATATTTATATCCATGTTAAATAAAGAGAATTTATATCCATTGAGAGTTTAAAAAAAGTCAGAACGATTTTAAAAGCTAAATTTAATTTTAAAAATTATATATATATATTTTAAAAACCTGATGATGCATTTAGGAAAAATCTATGGTAAAGCAAGCAAAGATATTTAGATAAAAATAGTTTTTGAAATTTACTTTGTAATAAATCTGCAAAGTTATTTATATTCATGTTAAATAAAAATGTAATAAAAATAATTATAGTTTAAAACCAATAATTTAATAATGTTTAGCTAGTTTAATACATAACTCAATAATTAACAATAGTTTTAATAACACGTTTTTGTTAAAACACACACAAAAAAAGAATAATTTTTCATAATATCTAGAAATAAAAAAAATTAGGAAAGAATGAGATTTTATAAAATATTTAAATTAATTTTCATTCCTAATGTATTGATTTTTCAAATATAATTGTGGGCGTTCTGAAAATCCCTTAGAAGTGAATTGTTTTGTTTTTCAGTTAAAAGGAATTAATAGATCAAATGAAAAAGTGTGTATAGAACACCTTCATTGTCGTGTGACGTTTGTGGTTTGGCATCTTAAAACTTTTAATTTCATTACTTCATCAATTTCAAGTCTACATCTAGCCGGGATGGCCTGGTTGGTAGAGCGTTGGACTCGTACTCCTTAGGTTACGGGTTCGATGCTCACCGACCAAAACAATCCCCGAGTGTAATGGCGACTGGCGCTCGTTAAATCTGTTCGTGGTCGCAAAGTCCTCCATATCGAGAGTAATATCACTGGGGGTACTGGGCCAGGGGTGATCGTTCCCTGTTCCAGGTCTAAATTACGATCTGAGATGAATGAATGATTTGCGTGAATGTATTCCGCCCCCTAAAAAAGGGTTGTGACGTGTGTGTAGCTGAGTCGTACTCTTGGCCCTAGATGGCGCTACTTGTAAAACAAGAGACGTATATTTCCGGCTTAAATTCTGCTGATGTATCAGCGGGGCTTGTCCATGGCAAGTGCTATAAGTAACAACAACAACAACAACGGACTTTTCGCTTGTAAATTATTACTTTTTCGTATAGACTTTACTATTACTTATTTACTATTACTTTTAAACTCACAATTCTGATAAATTTCCACTATTTAGACCTTCCTGACTTCGAAAAACTCGTTTTTGGAAAATGTTCATATGTTATCAAAAAAGATAACTGTAAAAAAGATAACAAATACTTTGAGCTAGACAGTTGAAATTCGATGTACGGTCTTGGCGTCAAAATTGCAGATTTCAATCATTTTTTTGTGTAAAAACTATTCCAATGAGTTTCGCCTGTCCAACTGTTCATATATAAGTTAACACTGTAATTATAAAACGAAGGGAGCAGTACAGATTGGATACGGTACACAGAATCATCATCTATAGAATAGATATGTACTGAAATTTGAGCCAAATTCTACAAAGGACTGATTATTTGTTTGTATGTACTTCCAGAAACATGTAAATGCAATAATTTAAAGGCATGTAATTTGGTATAGGATTTTGTGATAAAATGTGCAATTTCGTATCAAATTTTTCTTTCAATCGATTGAGAAAAATGTTTCTAAAATACTAATTCGATTTTTGATTACTATTATCACATAGACGGATTAATCGCCACATAACTTGCCAAGGAGGACACGATGGATGTAGTGAAAATGCTAAATTTACGCCAAGGGTTAATATTTCGTAACTATTGCACGCCAATTCCATGAAAGCCGTTATTTAGGATAAATATTTAACACACAACATGAGAGAAAATTTGAGGGAGATCACTTCAGCAGATTTTACACTTAGGTTTCAAAATTCCAAAACTCGCCAAGTAGCCAATTCACTTGTTCATAAGCAAAAGAATAAAATGAAATTAGAATCGATTTTTGGTTACTATTATCGAATATAAGGATTAATCGCCAAATAACTTGCCAAGGACAACTAAGTGGATGCAGTAAAAAGCCTAAAATTACACCAAGGATTAATATTTCGTAACTGTTGCACGCCAATACCATGAAAGCCGTTTTTTGGGATAAATATTTAACACACAATATGCGAGAAGGTTTTGGAGAATTTACTTCAGTAGATTTTAGGCTTAGGTTTCAGAAATTCCAAATGTCGCCAAGTAGCCAATTCGCTGGTTCATTAGCAAACGAATGAAATGAAATTAGAATCGATTTTTGGTTACTATTAACGCATAGCAGGGATTAATCGCCAAATAACTTGCCAAGGAAGACACAATGGATGCAGTGAAAATGCTAATTTTACGCCAAGGGTTAATATTTCGTAACTATTTCACGTCAATACTATGAAAGCCGTTCTTAGGGAAATATATTTAACACACAATATGCGAGGAAGTTTTGGGGATTTCACTTCAGCAGATTTTAGGCTTAGGTTCCAGAAATTCCAAATGTCGCCAAGTAGCCAATTCGCTTGCTCTTCCGCTAACGAATGAAACGAAGGCAGAAGGCAAAATCAAGAGTGGTATGAGGTCCTCTCTTTCACCATTTTGAATAAATGGGAGAACGAGTGCATCACGCACACCTCCTCGCGCGTTATAAATATCTCTCTAAACAACGAGGATGGCCCTCAGCCAAAGCGCGCGGCCACACAGCGAGAGATTTCTGGGAAAGAAATTAAGATTACAAGATGTGACGATCTTGTAAAAAAAGAGTGGAACGACATAAGTGCGCGATCCAACGAGCCCATTTGTGTCATGTCGCAATGGGCTACCTCTTTCCAGACGGCCGTAAATAGGAACAAGACGCTTTCATTAAACGTTCCTTTTTTATTTCCCCCCCGCTTACTACATTTAGTTAACGAAATGCGAGGATTTTCCGACTTCCGCATTTATAACCTTCTCCAGCAGAAGACAAGAAACTGAGTCTATTTTGGAGACTTCACCGAATTTAAGGTCGGAATGTCACGCAGTTTTCACAAGTAAAGTGTAGTTAGTAAGAACACACGATTAAAGTTGGGAGAAAGCAATAAGGAAAGGTACATTGTTCAAAATATAATTTTAAGGAATTTAAAAGTAATTAGTCTCGTAAGTGAAAAAAATTCGCACATGACTGAATATTCCCCAACCGGTTCAATACATTCATAAGCGCAAATAGCTTTAATATAATATAAATAAAAATAATTATACATAAGCAATTATATATAATATAAATTGTATATAATATAAGTAATTATATATAATATAAATTATTATATAAATGGTACTTTAAAATCTAAACTAAACACAAATTAATTTCCAAAGTTTTGTCTTAATTTAGCCCATAGTAACTTTATTCTAAAATATTCTCTTATTTTCTGATCCCATTCCCCTTTTTCTATTTAATTAATTCAACGGAAGCTTTGTAAAATTGTTGAATTGGCTAAAAGCCGACAGGTTGTCACTCTTCGAGTGAAGGGGTAAAATACTGTCCATCGAAGCACATTGCTTTGAAAGATCCCTACGATTCCCTTACTTGTGACTAACATGTGATAGAAATCCCTATTAAAATCTCACAGCATATAATAGCAGGGGAAAAACTTTTCCTCATTTTGTTTTGTGTTGTTCTATGTGTGCAAGTCGTTTCCGCTTGTGCATAATGCGTGAATAAATCGGAAGTTAAAAATTCAAAGTTTTCTCTGTCTTGTGCTTTAAACAAATATTATGTGGTTACATTATGCGTATATATTTTTAATTAATTCCCTATTTTTTTTAAAAAAAATCTTAAATTAGCCTATACTACTTTATTCTAAAATTTTCTCTTTTTCCTGATCCATATCCACTTTTTGGTTTAATTACTGGCAACATACACTTAAAAAAAACTTTTTCATTTTTTTCCATGCTACAAGCGAAGGGGTGAGAATCCTTGGGCACGTGTAATGCTTCAAAGATATTTAAAATTCCCTTCCCTAAGAGGACAAGTATCAACGACAATCCTATTGGAATCTTGTAAAAAAATCACTAAAAGGGAAAATTATAAGAGTCTGCTTTTGTATCGCGTTGTAAACGTTGACTTTTTATCGTCGGTTCATCCTTGTACAAATTAGGTCTCCTAGTTAAAATAAATTGAAGGTAAAATTTCAAAAGTTTCTTATTTTCGTATGTCATATGTGTGTGTGTGTATTAATTCACTAATTAATATTTGAAATTATTATATTAAAAATTTAATTAATTTTAATGCTTTAAATAAAGTATTCGCAGTTTGAACTGAAAATTGAAATCAACAAGTAGCAACTCATCGGTAAAATGCGAGGATTTCAGGATTTTTCACGTGAAGGTGAAGAATGCGATTTCAATTCGTGCTAAAATCAATAATTTTTGATCAATTATTAATTGTAATAACTTCAAAAGTTTCTTCTTTTCGTATGTCGTGTGTGCGTGCGTGTGTAAGTGTGTGTGAATATTTATTGTGTTTATAATAACAATATTCGAATACGCACATACGAAGAGCAAAAGGACTTAAAAGAGATATTTCTTTTTTCCGAGAGAGGGAGAGTGAGAACATTGAATGTCCCTTGGCGACCACAGTGTGCTTAAAAAAGAACATTGAATATCCCTTGGTGACCTCAGTGTGTTTAAATAAGAACATAGAATGTCCCTTGGCGACCTCAGTGTGCTTGAACAAGAACATTGAATGTTCCTTGGCGACCTCAGTGTGCTTAAATAAGAACATTGAATGTTCCTTGGCGACCTTAGTGCGCTTAAACCAGAACACAGAATGTCCCTTGGCGACCACAGTGTGCTTAAACAAGAATGTTGAATGTCCCTTTGCGACCACAGTGCTCTTAAACAAGAGTCATACGCTTTCGTTTTTTTTTCTATTTTCCCTTCTTATTATAGTTAATTAACGAAATCTTTTACCGAAATTCTGTATTTATCAGCTTGAGGCAAGAAAATGAGCCAATTTGGGAAACATTTTTTTTACTTTTATCATTGAAATTTATGAAAAACAGGAAAGCTAAGCAGAATATCATTATTCTAAGGTAAATAAGCTTCGAAAATATGACGTAACACTTCTGACGTTAGCGTGCTGTAGGACAGCCATTTGGCAAAAGGTGCAGATATGGTGCAGATATACTTTGAAGGATAAAAATGCGCAATTCGGAACGATTTCTTATTTTTGAAATTCTAGTTAGAGTGTTAATTAATAAAAAGTTAAAGAAGTTTTTAGCGCTTTTCCGCACAAAATTGCGTATTATTGCCCAAAATAAACTTTTACACTACTAAAAATTTTTAAGAAAATTGTCTTTGCCAATTTGGCGCTAAAAAGTATTTTTTGGCGAGAATCGTGAACAGATTTAATTAATCATAATACAAATTAACTGATCTCGGCGAACAAATTCACTATAACATGATTGATATATTAGGATTTTCGATAACCTAGAATATGGCACATACCATTAGTTTCATCAAGTACAGCAAAATCGATTACAAAGTTTCGGAAACATAAAACGAAAATATCACCTACCGTTTCTAGGGCGACCTCTGTGTCTCCGGGAAGGTGGTAGCCCCTGGGAATGCGCGCAGGGGCGCAACTCGCGACACCCGTCCATAGACTATTATCACGTCATGGTAAAAATATCTTTTTGACGATTCACGACCTGTGAGGAAAAAAAAATATTTATTACAAAAATCACATAAATTTCACAGTGACTGTAAAAACTTTTGTATCACATTTATAAAATAATTAGTAATTTGTTTAATAAAAAAGAGTAATAAATTGCCTATAATACATAAAATAATATATCGGAAGCAATCATTGTTAAATATTTATTTTTAGGAAAATACCTTGCGAATAGCGTATGTTTTTTCGTTGCTAAAATTTTATGAATTTTTTAAATAATCTTTTTCATTTCTTTTTAATATTTACTAGCCGCCTTCGTCGACCGGCTGTTCACTCACCATTGTAGTCATGCTAATAATCTTGGATGAGCCATATCTTTTCACATTAAAAGAAACTACAGTTTTAACTTATACTTGTGTAATAAACTCACGAGCAGAGTAAATGATGATTAGTTACACTTTCTATTAACTGGCGTCATCGCAGCAATTGTTAAGGCTGGGGATCCTGTTATATTGCATCCTTTGATGGTATATCTAAGAGCCATAAAGATATGTTCACTGGAAGCCAAACTTTCACCCTTTTGAAACCAAACTTTGATAAATAAGATCATATATCAAATTTCATTTCTTTAAGTTATTACATTTTTCAGTTACCATGGTTACAAGATTGTGAAATACAGATTGATAGAGGTCAACCTTTCGATAGATTTGGTCTCAAATTTGATACATCTATATTTTAAATATTAAATAGTAGCCGCCTTCGGCGACCAGTAGACCCGCCAGCATTAATGTTCTCAAACATTTTCACTTAAATATTTAATGTAAATACGTCTTTTTTATATATATATGTAGCTTTATATATATAGCCTAGCATGTTTACCTTAAATTAAACTATTTTATTAAATTAATAATATAGTTATCGTAAAAGAACATAGAAAAAGTTTTCGCCATCTACTTTTCAGACAATATCATATTTTCAGTTTTTTTTAAAACTTCATACCAAAATGTGCTGAAAATTACCCATTTATGTAATTAATTTGCATAACATAATAGTACATAATAGTAATTATTTTTTAGTTTCAGCTTCTGTCAATGTGATGGCAACACACTGATAAAAGTTAATTTTTCCTTTTCACGTTCTCGTGCAGATTAAATTTTACTGGGACATCCAGGGTTCAAGTCCCGGTTTGGGCATGGTTGTTTTTCATCTGTGCTATCTGTGAGTTGTATGGATGAGCCCCCCCCCCACGTAAAATGGGACTTCACAAGCGAATGTGATACGTGACATACTCTTGGGCGTAGATGGCGCTACTTAAAAACAAGAGACGCATTCTCAGCTTAAAATCGCTGACTGTGTCACCAAGCTTGTCCATGGCAGGTGAAATTAGAAACTATAACAACAAATTTTAATTTCATTTTGTGTGAAATATATAGGTGAAAAATACGGTTAAAATATTTCTTTAAAAATTCGTTAAAAATCAAAACTTAATTTATAGGTTAAAGTATTGGTATCATTAAACAGATAAAGTTATGTAAAGATACTATAATGTAAACCTTAAACAGTTCTGTTCATTGTACTACTTATCTCTTTTTTTAATTTTTTGTCAGAGTCCATGATATTTCAACTTTAAATTAGAGTGGAAATATTAAACAGCAATTTAAATAAATAATAATAAAAAAAAGATTAAAATGAAATCTGGCATGCATATTTCAATGTATCATGTCAGAACATAATTTCTTGAACGGCCAAGCACCACGTGCTCGTGAAAATTAAATTATATTTTTATTCATTTTAAATGTCTAATTGAATGAGTAATCAGCTCTTTCTATTTCCCCTCATTCCCGAATTATTGATTTGTAAAACTGACTGAACTTTAGAAACACGAAAATATTTCAAACAATTAATCTAGATTTTTTTTTTAG
>JAOUZG010033333.1:64555-90294 GCA_026289955.1 Argiope argentata
GTAAAAAAAGCATCGCTTCGTTCCTACTCTTTCTGTACAAATCGGATCTTTCTATTTCCCCTCATTCCCGAATTATTGATTTGTAAAACAGACCGAACTTTAGAAACACCAAAGTATTTCAAACAATTAAGCTAGAATCATTGCAAAATATCAGGTAAATGAAAGGGAAATTTAACTCCCCGAGAATTAATTAAAATAACTTAACATTTATGGACAATTTTCCCAGAAAGTAATATTAATTATTTGAAATAGGGCCACGCGTGATTAATAACACGAGTGGAATTTATTGGTTTATAATTTTAACACCAAACCAGCAGAAGAGATTTGTTCGAATTCCCTAAATGGCCTCGACACTAATAACCACTTGCAATTAGCAATGATTCATTTTCTGGGAATTATTATTTTAAAAGGGGAACGCTTTACACGGAATGTGAAATGTGTTAGATCAATTTGAATCTCAAGCTATTGTAAATTCTGATTCATTTCTCTAGTAATATTTTCGAGAAATTAATTTCCCTAGATGTTGTAAAAGAATGTGTCTATTAATGAAATAATTTTATCAATTAAAAACAATTGATTATTGTTATATATCTATATGAATAAAAGTGAATTGATTATTGTTATATATCTATATAAATAAAAATGAATTGATTATTGTTATATATCTATATAAATAAAAATGAATCGCCAAATATGTTGCTATGAGCAAAACTCGAAAACAGCTCGGCCAATTCGATTACTTTTTATCATGTCAGAACATGATATTGTTTTGGGAATGAGGTTTTCTGGCGTCAATAAAATTCCGTATTCGAAAAATAAACATTTTAATCCGTAGGCGAAAAATGAAAATTTTATTACCTGCACGAGCATCTCAACAAATCAACTTTTAATAACGCGTTGCCATGGATTCTGAATGTCATTTTAATGAATTTTTAAAAATGTAATTTAATCGTATTTTTTAACAATTTATTTCGTATAAAAGAAAATTTTATCAGCACGAATATCTCAACAAATCAGCTTTTAATAACATGTTGCCATTGCACTTACAAAAACTCTGATTTAAAAATAAGTTAATTTTTACAATAAATAAAATCTATGAAAATGTCATTTTGAGCACGTGAATACATATGAAATGAAATCATTGGAAATGTGATATTTTCTATAAACAATAAATGCGAGAAAAATTTTTGATGATCATTTGAAAATACTAAAGTAACTCATTCAATGAAGCACTTAAAATGAATAAAAATATAATTTAACTTTCACGAGCACGTTGCTTGCTTGGCTGTTCAAGAAATGATGTTCTGACATGATACATTGAAATATGCGTAGAAGATTTCATTTGAATTTTTTATTTAAAAATTTGTTCATAAAGACAGGAGAAAGATTCTTATAGAGAGAAAAAACGGAAAAATTGCGAGGAAAATAATATAAACAAACATGTTTATACCTATAGACAGATACCATAAGCGCATTACGTACAAAAAAATTACACAAAAATCATTAATTTTGGTATTGAAACACCGAGACTTAACACTAAATTTCGCAGCCAAATTTGTCGTGATTTTCAGTTTTTCACGTCAATAACCAGACTGAGAGATAATTCAAAAAAGAAAAAAAAAAGTTACAAAAATATGTCTTTTGAACTCATTCAGAGATGTCTTCAATACGAAGATTCACCAAACCACGAAAGTGAATTTAGTTTATTACAGTACTTACTACCTCTACACTTTTCGCAGACAAGAAATTAAAAGTCAAATCAAATAGAATCGATGTAACTGATTTATTCAAGGAAAACTAGGATTTATTTTTTATAATTGGCGAATTTCCATGATAAAAAATTACAAACCAGGAAAGTGACCAGGAAGTGAAGTGAAAGCATGTGAACCAGGAAAAACTGAAGAGTGCGCTATGTACATACAACAGGTGAAAGGAATTTTTAGCTTATTTGGTTACAAAAAGCCTTTTACAGTTCTTATATTAGCTTTTGAATATCTGCTGATTATTCAGTTGATTATAATGCAATTTTATGTTCATTTTTATTTGGCGTACATTTTAAAGGGTGAGATGCAAAATGAGATGCAAAAATAAATAAATTAAAAAAATAGATATATGTTTTAAGCTATAAATCGCAAAATAATGTAAATAAAAATTTTTAAAAAAGAATAGTAACACAATCACATGAAAACGCACTCAAACCAGTAGACAAGGCGGATAGATATAAATACTTTTATAAGTGTATTAAACAGTAGATATTATTTTTAACCTAATTATTATTTTTCTTTTTTAAACATCAATTTATCATTTATTTTCATAAATATTATGAAATTTTAAAATAAATTATTTCTTAAACCATTACTAGATGGCGCCACTAGTAGGCAATCAAAATTTAATTAACTTACTTGATTCATTAATAATAAATAACTTAAAACTTTAAAACAATGTTCGGTTATAAAAATTCAGAAGTACGAAAAAAAACCCCTTCATTATAACCAGAAACAAGAGAAAAATTCCATCTTGACTCTAAATGATTCAAAATCAAATTAATTGTTTTGAAACTTAAAAGAGTATTAGTAATACAAGAAATCCCAATTTCCAAAATAATAATACTAACTATTTCCATTATTTTTAAACAAGCATATCGCTAGATGTAAAAACACTAACGATTTCTACAATATTAATTCCGGAAAATTATTTGGAGTGCTTATGGTATTATTAAGCCCACCATCACTGCATAGTTAATGATTTCTATAACTATAAACAGACAGCCAATTATATGGCAAACATTCGGACTTGATCACTAATTTCCAAACAAGCCCTCTCAGGAACATAATAATCCACACGAAACAAGCGTCATTATAACACAAACAAAATGCTTCTTTCGAGACTTTAATTTCGTAACTCGAATTAAGGCTCCAAACGACATGGAAATAAATGCGAATAGAGGTTATTCATTTTTATTTCTTATGCAAGATCTTCTATGACATCTCATTTAGCCTTCCCGAAGAAATGGGACAATCTATGTTTATGTTTCTTTACAACATTTCCGATGCTTGTTACTAATTGCTACTAAGTTTATCCCGAACATAATGGTTACAACTGACAGTACAATCGATAAAGATACCCTCTGGGAGCGAAAAAGTCGAAAATCACTGCTAGGTTTAGCAATTAAACGTTTTATGGCTTGCGTTTAAAAGCGCTTTCTTGTTCAGTAAATCTAGGCTTCGAAAGGTCTACTGGATCCAATAATAAATATATATTACTTAAGTTTTAATTAAATTTTAAATTAATTTTAGGTAATATAAAACCATAAAGTAACAAATTTTACGCAGACGATTTATTAAATGCTAAATTATGTAGATAAATTATCATTTAAATTATTTATAAAATATTCTAGAGGTTTTCAGTTTACATTTTTACTATATCGTTTGGTGAAATTAAATAGATTTTTTGTAGATAATATCTCAAGTATTTAATTATGTAGATAAATTCTCTTCATAAAATATTCCACAAGTTTACAGAACTTCACATTTTTAATAAATCGTTTGGTGTTTTTTAAATAGATTTTATGTAAATAATATCAAATATTTAATTATGTGGATAAATTCCTGTTATAAAATATTAAACAAGTTTACAGAACTTCACATTTTTAATATGTCGTTTGATGTTTTAAATAGATTTTATGTAGTCAATATTTTAGGCATTTCATTATGCATATAAATTATCGCTAAAAATGCTTATAAAATATTCCATAAGTTTACAGAACTTCACATTTTTAATATGTCGTTAGGTGTTTTTAAATAAATAAATTATTTACAGCTTTTAAATTCCTTATGTGTTTTTCAAGTTTTTAGGATTAAATTAATTCAATTTTCAAAATTCCAATGCATTTTTACGAATTTTATGATAGATTATATTAGATTTTTATAATTTTAAATGATTCATCCAATAAAGTTCAAGTAAACTTTTTAAAACTTGTAGTGTATAACATTTGATGTTAATACAATTTTTTCAAATATTAATTCCTTAATTAATACTTTAAATAGAGATTTAGCAGTTTGTTATAAAAACTAAAATCAACAGGCAGTAGCTCCATGGGTAAAATGCAAGAATTTCAGTATTTTTTTATGAAAAGATGAAAAATGCGGTTCAATTGTAGCGAATATCAATTATTTTTTGATAAATTATTTATATTAATAGCAATTATTTAATAAAAAGTAACTAAATAGGAAATGATTTTTTATATATATACATTCCTTTTGAGACAACAAAGTCCTGAGATGAATGAAGAAAAATTATTAATTTACTATTAACTGACGTTGACGTTAAAGGCTAAACGTAGACAATTAAGAATAAATAATTCGCAAATAAATTTTGGTAGTTCCAGTTGATCAAGAAAAATTCAAATTATAGAAAATATTATAACATAAGTAAATAAGAATTTCAATGGAGAAACTACAATTATCAGAAATTCGAATTAAAAACATTCGAATAAGCAAACTCTATTTAAATACTAATTTTAAACATTATTTCACGGACATTTAAATACTAATGCCCTTAATTTAAATAGTAGCTACGAATTTGAATGCTCTTTAAACAAATTTGCACTCCACTCGAGGAGTTTAAATTTTAAAGTTCAATAATTTCCATTTACATTCAAGAATATTTAATTCAAATAATCGACCTTCATACTGTTTAAGTCATATCAAAAAACGGGATTAATCAAAATATAATTTCAAATCATTAATATTCTTTTCTACTTGGATCTAATCATTGAGCACAAAAGAGAAGAATATTGATGAATCGAAATTCAAATAATATAAATTTTCCATAGAAAATTTTTAGTACATTTAAATAATGTAATCTCGTTTTGAAGTATGTTTCGAAACATTTTATATGGGATTTTTGTGATGGTATGTAAAAATTACATCTTTAGGTATTTTCAAACACAATTTTTAGTAATATTATGACCATCAATTTTCTATGGATAATTTCTCTCTATATATACAAAAAAAACAGTGTGCTCATTCCGATTTAAATCTATGGGGTTTTTCTAATCAAATCCATATAAATTTTTCAAAACAAAAACAAGATAATTATCATTTTTTTAAAAATAAATACATTTCAACTAATTTTGAAAAATATAACAAGCAGTTATGTTTTCTGAAAATACTAATCCATAAAAACTATTCTTATATCATTTGAAATATTATCATTATAATATATCAATATAATCATATCATTATAAATATTATTTGGATTATATCATTATTAACATTAATAATCATTAATCATTATTAATTTTTTCAAAAACAAATAAATTTCAACTAATTTTGAAAAATATAACTAGCAGTTATGTTTTCTGGGAATATTAATCCATGAAAATTATTCTTACATCATTTTAAAATTCATAAAGCTATCTTTTTAACGATACTTTCATCACCAACGATATTTCCCCCTAATTTTAACAAATATGCAACAGCAGTTTTTATTGCTGCATTCAGCGAATATTTAAATACATTTAAAATCCGGCTGAACATTTTAACAGGTTTCAGACACATATATGCAACTACCTATTCGGAAATTTATTTGTTTCATTATTATAAATTGCTCTTACGTATAGTTTATTATGAAAAATTGACATCCATTCCAATCTGTTGCACAACGATAATTTTAAAATACTTAAACATTTCTTACCAAACTACAAGTTACCTTGCATGTTAGAATCGGCTTATTGCCCCAACTACAACAAAAAAATCCTTACGGTAAAAATAGAACAAGCAAAAGTTTCCACTTTTTTAGTGTTATTATAACACAAATACCGATAAAAAAATTCCGCAAAAGTAATAAATAAGTTTTAATTATTTCATGCTACACATTATATACGATATAAAACAAAACATGGAATTAAAAAAGATTATAGAAGAATTTAGTGCTGAACAAGACACCCATCGCCAGATAATATTAAGATTAAAAGATCTTATGTTACTATACTCCACCTGAGTCATTTCACCTGAAGACATGCACTATCGCCCAAATATCTTTCGATGAAAACTGATGAACACGCTTTAATTATTTTGCGGTAAGTATCACAAGCACTCCACTTAACGAATAACAATGCTTAGAAGAACTTAATGAAGCGTTACCTGCTCAACGAGATATCCATCTGCGGATGTCAACACAAAACTGCCTGGACACGATCGCACATGAGACGCGCGCTGAAACTGGTCCAGAGAGCAACTGCTAGAGCGAAACAGCTGGGAGACCCATTTGACTCTAAAAACAGTTGCTCTCGCTCAAAAGACCGGCGGTGAAAAGAACAAAAAAGAAAGAGGAGAGAGAGAACGAGAGGAAAGGAAGAGAGAAAAAGAGAACATCGACAACATCCGCGGGCGAAAACCCGCTCGATTCAGTAACCTCGATTCTGGGCACACTACCCGGGATTCACAAAGCAGCCAAGCCGCTTTTTGTGTTTTTTTACTGCTTCCTTTTGACGAAGAGGAGATGCTTTTTAAGCTTTCTCACTGATGCAGCGTTTCTGTCCCCGGAGATTTGGCGGAGTACTCAACAGATCAAACTTTCATATTTTATAGATCGCCGGGATATCAGATCTGAGAGAACTTGAAGGACGATCGTGGAAATATTGCCTTACAGCAACCTCCTGTATATAAAGAAATCATGAATTTTTTTCTTCTTCCCGTAGAGACTTTTTTCTCGCTTCAATGCGCAAAGAAATTAACGGGATTGATCACCCCAAAACTTTCTCGCGCACTTACTAATGAACTTGTTAAGCCTGAAAATGCCTTATAAGGTATTGGCATACAATAGTTAACTTTGGAGTGAATTTAGCAATTTTGCTGAATCTGTCCAATGATATTTGGCGAGTTATTTAACGATTTATCCCTTGCCTACAGTTAATAGTGCCTTACTGCAATCTTCTGCATATAAAGAAATCATGAGTTTTTTTCTTCTTCCCGTAGACTTTTTTCTCGCTTCAATGCGCAAAGAAATTAACGGGAGTGATCACGCCAAAACTTTCTCGCATACTTTCTAATAAACTTGTTAAGCCTGAAAATGCCGGCTTTCTGGCACAGAGGTAGCGCGTCGTCTTCATGTTCTGGGAGTCCCGGGTTCGAGTCTTCGTTTGGGCATGGTTGTTCTTCCATGTGATA
Source organism: Argiope argentata (assembly GCA_026289955.1). Classification (NCBI taxonomy): domain Eukaryota; kingdom Metazoa; phylum Arthropoda; class Arachnida; order Araneae; family Araneidae; genus Argiope; species Argiope argentata. The sequence goes on from JAOUZG010033333.1 coordinate 71,728, forward strand.
TCTCTGACTATGCACCCCCCTTCCTGTAAAAAGGGGCTGTGAAAGCAAATGTGGTGAGTGTGTGGTTAAGTTGTACTCTTGGCCCTAGTTGGTGCTACTTAAAAAAACAAGAGACGCTCCTTTTGGCTTAAATCTGCTGCTGTATCAGCAGGGGGCTTGTTCATAGGCAAGTGCCATAAGTAACAACACAACAAGCCTGAAAATGCCTTATAAGGCATTGGCATACAATGATTAACTTTTGGTGTGATGCAGCAATTATGCTGAATATCAAGTGAAACTTGACGAGTAATTTAACGATTTATTCCTGGTATACTGTTAATAGTAACCGAAAATCGAATTTGTGTTTTCGACACTTTCTCGACCGATGGAAAAAACAAATTGACTCATAACAGCACTTGTAATCGTGAAATCCCGCACACAATTTAGTATATTTATATCTTTGCCATTTAGAATTTTGCATTTACTTCTTGTTTCTGTTGTTGTTGTTGTTTATGGAACTTTTTCAAGCCCGCTGACTGTCAGCGATTTAAAACGATTGAGCATCTCTCGTTTTTTTAATAGCACCAACAAGGGCCAAGAGTACGACTTAGCTACACACACACGCGCCATAACCCTTTTCACGGGGCGGACTTCATCCATGCATTTTCAATCATTCATCCACAGATCATAATTTAGATCTGGAACAGAGAACGATCACCTCTGAACCAGTACCCCCAGTGTTATTACTCTTGACACGGAAGACTTGGTGACCGCGACTGATTTAATGAGCGTCAGCCACCACACAATCGGGGTACTTGTTTCTAAAAGTATAGATCCCCCGACCATCAACCTGAGGTTAGATTTGGCTCAAAATTTGATAGGTGTTTCACACGATAGCTTTTAATTGTGTGTACTGGATTTTATCTATTTAGATCTGTAATAATCGTGCTGAATTGTGTTCAAACAAGAAAAATTTCAGATTTTACAGAAAATCTGAAAAAAATCTGCAAATTTGGCGCAAAGATTTTATATCCAATTTCAATCGTCTTGCTTAAAGCGTGTTCGAGTTATTCTAGCCAACTACAGACAGACGCAAATTCTCCCCCCCCCAAAAAAAAATGTGTATTTCGAACCCAGGAAGGTCTAAAGTATGGAGATTCGTGAAAATCACGAATCACGAATCTCCACATTTCACACAAATCACGAATCTCCACGACTGCTTAAACTAGTTAGAAAAAGTCCCATAATAATAATGGCTGAAATGATATTTAAAACGTAAAAATATAGAAGTATAGTGCATTTTTTTCTATATTTAAAAATGTTTAAATTAACACTAGAGTATTCGTATAAACTACTTCCAGAATACCGTCATCATATCCCACTTCAAACGACTGGAGAAATTATAAACAATCACGGCAAAATAAGCACATGTTTTTTTAAAATACTGGGTAGTATTTTTTGTTTCAATGCAATGATGCAAAGACATTTAAATAACCCCAATCTGATTTTGTTTATATTCATTAAAATTTAATGATGCAAAGGCATTTGAACGACTCCAAACTGATCTGTTTATATTCGCGGAAATCTAATGATACGAATGTACTTAAATTACCCATAATTGATCGTATAACGATAAATGAATGGGACCAAGCATTTAAAAGAATCAAGAAGAGTGGTTGGTCTCTACAAAACTTATTCCCATATTCTGCAATAAAATCTTACCCCCCCCCTTTTTTTTTCAAATAAAATGTGGACATTGGGTAAAGCCATGAACAATTCGCATGACTTTAGTGAACAATAGTTAATGAAATAGTTTTTTTGGTATGAATCTAGAATTTTTACTGAATCTATTGCTCTTTTATCGGACAATTGACATCAGAATTTCACAGTTGTAGTCATAAAATAATATACCAAATTCCATTTTCTTTAGGTCATGTGTTCATGCATTTATAATCATATATTACAAATTGATGGACGGTAATCATATGATAAATGTGGTTCAAAATAGTACAGATTGACGGACGGTAATCGTTTGACAAATGTGGTTCAAGATAGTACAGCTTGATGGACGGTAATCGTTTGATATATGTGGTTCAAAATAGTACAGATTGACGGATGGTAATCGTTTGACATGTGGGGTTCAAGATAGTACAGCTTGATGGACGGTAATCGTTTGATATACGTGGTTCAAAATAGTACAGATTGACGGATGGTAATCGTTTGACATGTGTGGTTTAAAATAGTACAGATTGACGGACGGTAATCGTTTGACATGTGGGGTTCAAGATAGTACATATTGATGGACGGTAATCGTTTGACATGTGTGGTTCAAAATAGTACAGAATGATGGACGGTAATCGTTTGATATATGTGGTTCAAAATTGTTAAGCATTTATATTTTAGATGTCAAATATGGCAATCACTTGATATATGTGGTTCAAAATTGTTAAGCATTTATATTTTAGATGTCAAATATGTGTATCAAATTGTATCTACCTATCTCAATGTATTTCGCAGTTACCGAATTCGCATGTACTCGAACAGTTACATAGATAGACTTAATGTAAGTAGCTTTCGTTCAAAAAAAAGATAAGTATCTTCAAATAATTCCATGTACAAAATTTCAGCTATCTATCTATAAGTATTTTAAAATCTTCGTCATAAATAGACATATATACAGTAGATTACTAAATGGACTGTATACATCACTTTTTCAATAAAGTTTCGACGAGTTCTGGCTTGTTTTCTGAATGATCCAACTAATTTCTAGTCCACAATATTTATTTACCAGTTCCATACTTTTCATTACAAGAAACTCACCATAGAACGCCAACAACCAAACGAGACACAAACAAGAATGAATACTAAACAAAAATCAGAATTTACAAGAAGAATGGTTGCCGCAATTGGCGAACTATCATCTGACTAGCGTTAACAACAATAATTTTGTTTGATATTTAACATGCATATAATATGAAAATGTATTTTTCAGATTCAAAAAAGAAAAAGGCCTGAAAATGTGGCGGTCGGTCAAAATTTCGAGTAATAACCTTTTGACGATTATAATAGATTCTTCTGTCCTTCATACATGAGGAATTGAAAATCTATAAAAAGCGCCATTTTATAGTAAAGATATCATTCCAAAAACAAGGCATTCGTGCGTCAATCGTCCCGTAGAGAAAGATTCGATGTAATGCAGGAATGCGGCATATAGCTCTTAGGAGAATTTAGAGCAAACGCATATATGTGTCCTTTATCCTGAACAACTTAAATTTTTTCATTGATGCAGGGTTTCTGTCTCTAGGGCAGTCAGTAGATTCAAACTTTCTTATTTTATAGATCTCAGAATGGCAGACCTGAGGAAACTTTGACGATTATCGAGAAAATACTACTTTACTGTGACCTTTGGTTCTTATTCAGTATTGGAACCTTCCGATTCAGTGTGCAAAAATATTATATAAAATTATCATTATAAAAGAGACATTTAAATTCACTTTTAATACATTAACACCACGCTTAGCTTTAGCATTTAAATGTTTTGCATTTTTATTATCTAAAAAGCTGGTCTTTTCCGATTCGGGAATGTATAGCTTTATTTTACTATCGAGAAAGTATAGAATACTAGTAGTGTTTTTGTGGATTACGTGTATTTTTTTACCGAAATATATGATTTAATTCCAGATTTGAGAAATGATAATTTGATGCCCGATCGAGCTATGGACATAAAGATTAAGGGGTTAATTTGTTTTATCTTTGCAGAGATGGAATATTGTAATACAAATTTTTATTCACTTCCCGGATGATTAAATTTAAATAAATGTGTTTATACATGCGTCCTAGTTATTAACAATTACATCATTTAATTACATCCTTCTTCACTGTTCCTTTGAAATGATTTCCCAATCCACCTTTTTCTTTTCTTTTTTTTTCGGCATTTAAATAACAAAAAAAAAAAAAAAAAATTCGCCTTAAATATCACATTTCAGAAGAAGAAAAAAACGCATATCTTTTGGGTTTTGTTGATAAGTTAAGGCCCGACAAGAAACTTTTTGATAGGCAAAAGAAAAAAAATCTATCAAGGTTCACAGGCTCTAAATATCCCTCAAGCCTCAGGCTTTAAAATATCCTTCTTGCATTATTAAAAAATTATGCATCGATGATGATATTAATTTGTTTATTGAAAGAATATTTGCATATAGATGACGATATAGTAAGATTATTTAACATCGATGAACGGTATGAATTTGTTTGTTGTAAGATTATTTAAACATATATGACGATATGAATTTATTTATTGCAAGACCATTTATATATTAAGGTATCCTGGAAATTTGAGCCCATCACATTGATTTTTATGGATGAGATTTATTTATTAGTATAATGATACTAGGGCCATATATCTATCACAAATGTCTATAATAGACGAAAGATTTCCCTGGGCAGAATTGTGCTGTAATTTCGCATGTTTCAATCAGAAGTCGCAGATAAAAGACAGATCTATATTATAATTTTACTTAGAATAGAATTCTTTTATCTGCTAAAGACATTTTGAAATATATTTCTGATGGACAAATGTTATTTTGAAATAGATGTTTCCCACGATTAATTTAATTTTTTTAATGGCAAAAATACAATTTAATAATATTAATTTTTAAAATCAATATTTTTTTAATGGTTTACGGTAAAATGGAATCTCTCTTTTTTATATTTTAATTATAAGAAAAAGATTAAAATGAAATCTGCTTTGCATATTTCAACGTATCATGTCAAAATATAATTTCTTGAACAGCCAAGCACCACGCGCTCGTGCAAGTTAAATTATATTTTTATTCATTTTAATTGTTTTATTCAATGGGTCGCTTTAGTATCGCAAACGATTTAAAAAAAACTTTGTCTCGCATTTATTGTCTAAAAAAACATCACTTTTCCTATTTATTTCATTTCATAAAATCACGCTCTCAAAATGACATTTTTCTATGTTTTATTTGCTGTAGTCATTAACTGATTTTTTTTTAAAAAATCAGAGCTTTTGTAAATGGGATGGAAACGTGTTATTAAAAGCTGATTTTTTTGTTGTTTTTGAAATGCTCGTACATATAATAAAAAATTTCTTTTTCTTTGACGAATTTTTGTTGACGCTCATTCCCAAAATAATATGTTCTGACATGATAATAAGATGCATACAGGAGATTTTTAACGAATTTTTACTTATGTATAAATTCAATAGCCAATCTGTTTTAATATTTTAATAACTATGCAAGTACTAGTTTTCTGCTGTCAAATTAATACTTTAGAAACTTGTCTATATCGATGGCTTAAACTTTTTAAAGCGAAATACAGGATTGAGAAAAACTTTGTAAAAAAGGCGGTTACACACAGACAGGACCACTTGGGCAACATTTTCGCCAAGTTATCCAGGGTTTTGTTCTCCGGTGGATTGTATAAAAGAGGATTTTTCCACCAGTTTTAAAACGTCCTTTATTCAAAACGATTGTCTGTGATGCCACATTTAAAACACAAATAATGTTCTTATATCTCTTGAAAAGAATTGCAAGAAAACATTGAACTATACTCGAAATATCTTTTGTTTCCAAATAAACTCTATGGTTCTTACCAGAAATAACATGGGTCCCTGAATTCTTTTTATGGTGAATTTAAATCGACAGATAAGATAAATAATCATTTATTCTTAATATAAAAAGAATTACGTTAGGATTCAGTAAGACCACTCTTTAGTCAACAGTGAACCACTTCAAATGAATGGAGAGCCGGAAAACCAAATAAATATCGAATTAAGACTTCATTCTTTTTCCATTTACCCTCTCTAATTTGCGCCTGTTAAAATTTTGTCACTTTTTAACACGCATAATTAACACAAATTAAATTCCCAAACGGAGATAATAGCAAAACTAATAACAAGTCTGTTTGGTTTTGGAGGCAAACTAAAACCAAAAACAGAATTTGGATGAGGATTTACAAACACAAATAAAGTTTATGAATAGAATAAATTGATGGAAACATCTTACATAAAAGATTCAAGAGGCGGAAAATGAATGCATAATTAAAAAATTTTTTCCACAAATTACAAAACAATGGCATGGACACGATGAAACAGAATCATAATAAACAAAAAAAGGAGATAAATTTTGAATCGAAATCACAAAAGGAAGATAACAAGTAATTTCAAAAAGACGAGTTGAAATTGAAACACCCATCTTCAATAAAGTATCTCATTCCATTTCTTTAACTAAATCAATGGTGTTTATAGTAGTTTGTTTATTAATTCTCAAACAGGAATTAAAGATGTCCCGGTTTTTACTGAATAATTAATTGATAAAACTCATAAAAATCTCCCGAACAAACAACGGGACATGGTTATGGGTAACGTGATTTAACGAGCAACATGAAACCGTGGTCAGTAGCAGAAAAGGGTCAATGATCCATACCAGGGAATAATGCAACGTCCGAATTGTTCACTATCCGGAAGGGTGGTTATGTATTCTCAAAAATCGGAAAACATTTTCTTTTTTATTTATTACAAGCTGGGAGGTCAGTGACTATAGAGCTATTCGAATGTCAGTAACGGTAAGCAGAAAGTGGAATTTAAATGGCTTTGAAAATCAGACGAATGAAGTGCAGCACAGCAACTGACTGTTACATTTGATAACGAATAAAATTTTATGTAAATTTACTGAGTCAAGCAGTATGAAATATAGAAATAAGAGTGGACATTATATAAAAATGACATAATCTGAAATTTTAATCATAAGGTTTATAATTATTTTATCTGTAAAAAATACCATGCTATCAGTAATTTAAGAAATAGTAATAATAACAAAAATCGTTCAAAATGCTAAATTCTGTTCATACTACCTGTAAGTCATGGCATGATAAATCTTTCAAAATGCTAAAAATGGCATGATTATTTTTATAGGTTGCCATACCATCTGTAAAGCGTGGCATGATAAATCGTTCAAAATGCTAAAAGTAGCATGGTAATTTTTATAAGTTGCTATACTATTTGTAAAGCGTGGCATGATAAATCGTTCAAAATGCTAAAAATAGAATGGTAATTTTTATAAGCTGCTATACTATTTGTAAATCGCGGCATGATAAATCGTACAAAATGCTAAAAATGGCATGATTATTTTTATAAGCTACCATACCATCAGTGAATCGTGACATAATAAAATCGTTCAAAATGCTAAAACTATCACGATAATTTTTATAAGCTGCCACAATATCTCAGTAAAGCGTGGCATGATAAATCGTTCAAAATGCTAAAAGTATCACGATAATTTTTATAAGCTGCCATACTATCTATAAATCATGGCATAATAAATCGTTCAAGATGCTAAAAATATCACGATAATTTTTATAAGCTGCCATACTATCTATAAATCATGGCATGATAAATCGTTTAAAATGCTAAAAGTAGCATGGTAATTTTTAGAAGCTGCCATACTATCTGTAAATCGTGGCATGATAAATCGTTCAAAATGTTAAAAATATCATAATTTTTATATGCTGCCATACTATCTGTAAATCGTGGCATGATAAACCGTTCAAAATGCTAAAAATATCACGATGATTTTTAAAAGCTGCCATACTATCTGTAAATCGTAATCCTTTAAATAGCATGATATTCATTATATAGACTGCCAGTTAATGGCAATGGGATTTAAATTTTTTTAATTATCATGAACAAACATGGTTTAAATGATTTCCAGGAACCAGATTCATAACGCATATCTACACTTCAACACAACTGATCAGCTTTTGCGATATGATGAAATGAACTTTCACTTTGATTACAGAATGGGATTTTAGCAACAGGACGTAGGTACTGACTGCAGGAAAAACCTGAACAATCGCAGAAATATACCAGCAGCTGTGGAAAATGAGGAGACGCGTCCCTTCCGCTTTATATCAGATGCAACTTCAGAACTGAGAGGCGGGAGAATCCAGGTTAAGAGGAAAAAGAGTTCCAAAATAAGCACTCAAGAGATTATTAAGGCAGGATATATCAAATTTCTTGGGATGATCTAGTTTACAAGCCATTTATATTCAAAAATAATTTCAATACTGATAAGAGGAGGAAAATCGCCATCATATTCAAAATGAATAATCTATCTCGAGATTTTATATTTTTTAAAAATATAAATAGCACGGGTGATAATCAAAAGGAAATAATTAATTCTTAGAAATTTTTTTAAAACTTCAGTATTTGATAGGCAAAATTCGAAGTATATATGTTACCGGCAAGATATGAAATCCAGCACTCAATAGACTGCCTAGGCATTGTATATTACGCATAAAACTAGACGGCAATGCATGATGCTATTCCTATTTCAAACCTTTCCTAGGCTCTTTATAGAATACCAAATGAGAAGTGGGTAAAGCATGGATATAATCGTAGTATACGGTACTCCTTGATTTGGCGACTTTATACTGAGAAGCCGTGAAGTCATTTCTGCCAAGGACGCTCGTTGGCTGGTTGCCTAAGCTAAAAAATTTGGCGATATTCGTAAATGCGTCGTTTATGCCTAGGCGACATTTTTCAAAATGGCGCCAAAGGGGTATCGTGTACTGGGATTTAACCCAAAGTAAGTACACCTCCGATGGTTTCTAGATCCAAGGATAGTTTTTACCCATTTGAAACTTCTGAAGCAAGTTTAAAACAAACATATCCGAGATCATGATTCACTTTATCGCCTAAAAACTTGTGTAGCTTTGAACATATTTCAGACACTAAATTTCTTCTCTGCCAATTGTAATAACTCAGTTCAGTGGAAGTGGCCGAGGTTTCGACAAATGTATGTGTAAAACTCAAGTGCTAAAATGTCAAACGTCTTTGATGAAAAATGTAATTCAAAATGTCATTCAAGTCATCAAGTTCAAGATGTTGCAACAAGAAGGTTAATTTTAACTTTATTTTTCATATGATAGTTAAATTTTGTTTTCCTTAATAAGAAAGACATACATTTTGTTTTGCAAAGCTTTTATTTTTCTTTACGTGTTTTGAATAATCTTTTTAATGTCACTCTCATTACTTTTTTCAGAATAAGGTTTGCATTTTTGAGGAATTCACGCCCAATTATATAATAGCTTTATCAAGAGCATTTTTCATACTTTGCTTCAATAGCATTTGTTATTTCAGAGAATGCCTAGGTATTATATACAATTCCTAGGGAAAGTATGTAATAATTCTTATATTCCATACTTTGCCTAAAATTTAATACAATACTTAGACATTCTATATAATGCTGGAATTTCATAGTTTGCCAATAGCAGATACAACATAAAAATATCTATATTGAAGATTATTTATGGCATATCTAATTAATAACTGGCAGCCTTTTTGATGTAAATACTTTAAGTGAAAAAGTGAAAATTAGAACATTTATCGGAATTCAACCATAACATTGTTGATTTAAAGAATTTTCTCCAAAATTACATTATTCCAAACAAATTTTTTATAAAAAAAATCGGAAATTTATACTTTCCCATAAATTATAAATAATAAAATACAAAATTTAGTTCTACATTGTGAGTTGTAATTTAATTAAGCATTTACAATGTGGAAATAAAAAATTATAAATAAAAAAATATTATATAAATAAAATATTTATTAAAAATTTCATTTATTAAAAAAATATGAGTTTTAAATTTATTGTCAAGAAACCTTCACTAAATCCTTTCTGATATAATTCATTATGAACAAATTATGAAGAAAATCTATTGAGAAGTACGAGTTTCTATTCCCTAGAGAAAAATCGACGTTCCAGTTTTATTTATATAGAATCTTTATTCTTTCTCCCTTTGTCCACATAATAAGCAACGTAGGACAACGACGAGCCTCAATTAGCAGTACTTACGTATTATACCGTCCAAATTTATCGCCAAATTTGTAGCCGTCGCCATTGAGTAGCTAAACTGCCAGATATGGCAATCAGGCAACAGTGTAATCCGTTGATCTTTATCGCCAAATTTATATCTGTAGCCAATGAGTTACTAAACCGTTGGCGAAGACGGCATAATACGTAAGTACCCAAATAGTTTCAAAAAATTGCTTTTTCACAAATGTAGAGAAAATTTGGGACAAAAATATAAAATCAGGTTTTTAGCAAATGCAGAGTTTCCTCTCCTCCTTTTATTATAGTCTTTATTATTATTATAGTCTTATGCAGACAGTTAAATTATTATTATAGTCTTATGCAGACAGTTAAAATTTTAAACAATTAAAAAAAATAAAACAGATGCTATTGATTTAAATTATTTTATTCAAAGAAACATTTTAAAAAAAAGTGATCAAAAGTTGACTTTGAAAGAGGACAGTAAAAAATTCGGACATTCATAAACATCAAAAGAAATGAGAAGTTGTTATTGAAAAGAATTAAAGGGAAGAAAAAACGACTTTTGATACATTTAAAGTGTTTAAACTTAGCGATAAATTAGGAAAATGTCAAACAATCAATATAAGAAAAAAAAGCGAGAAAAAATGCAAGAAAAGAGATCCAAAAATAACACAGAATTCAAGTGGTGACCCGAATAATCACTCGTCTAAATGCTCGGGCTACAGTTCATCAACCCAGTTCCTGATTCATTTGCACCAGCAAATTGAAACAAGTTTTCTTTGCCTTTTCTCTCCACCTTTTGCGTTTCTTCCACTTCTTCCGATTCATTATGGGAACAAAGAAAGGTAAACATCGATCGATGAGTTTTATTCAGATGCACACGAACAAGGAGAACCCAGTTGCTTGATCGCATTATAAATTAATCAATCGTTATTGATACTGAGTCATCGATTATTACGAGTTTCTGTATTTCCGAAAAGGATTATATAGGGTGTTCATTAATTATTGTCGGGGTTTCCATACCTTATAACTCTCGAATGAAAAAATATTTCGCAAAAAACGATTACGTATTCGTAAATTACAACTCAAAGAATTTTATTAATGATATTAAAGTGCAGAAAAAGCTTATATTAAAGCTTGCACAATTTGCACTTTGTAGACATTCAGCTGAAGGCGGTTATGGAGAACGTTCCATATTGTCGTATGCGGCATATGTAACTGCACAGCTGATTGTCTACTTGATTTTCGTGGACTATATAGTAAACGTTTCTTGGATGTGATCAACATTTTCCTGCAAAGTTCTCGGTCTTCCCACTCCCTTTCGGTGTAGAAAGCTACCAATTTCCTGAAATTGTGTTAACCAGCATCTGATAGAATTATCCGAAGGAAGATCTTTCTTGCATGTGGTCTGAAGCGATGTTGAGTAGTTATGATTGATTTAGTTTCGGAAAACCCCAATGCACACATTGCTTTTTCTTGCACGGTTACCATTTTTATTTATGACGCCATAATTACCCAGACTACAAACGCGCTAAGATTGCATTGTTGTCATGTAAAATTCTTTGAGTTGCAATTTGCGAATGCGTAATCAGTTTTATTTTTATTCGAAAGTTATGAGGTAAGGAAACCCCGACAATAATTAATGAACACCCTGTAATTATCATATGATTCATGGAGAATGATTGTGAATTGTTGTTAAATAATTAAGAAAGGACACAGGGAAATAAAACAAAAATAATAGTTATAAAGTTAATATTAATACTTGTTTAAGTTCATATATTTTAACCCTCTGACAGCATAATTTTTTTTAAGATCACTATTTAGATGCAATATTTTCAAACAAAGTGAACTGATACTATATGTTACACGATAATAATATGATATAAACAATAAAAATCTGTAATCTTAAAATTAACACACTAAATTGCGAAAAATTGAGGATGCAATAGAAAATGGACTGATCGAGAACCCACTGAAATCACAGGATAAGCACCTGGAGGGTTAATTCACAATAAGGTTTATACAAAAAATAGACTTTTTGAAAAACCGGTTTTCGAATTCAATATTTTTAAAAACCCGATTTTAGTCGGTTTTTCGAATTTTTGTCAAAAAATATAGAATACGGGAAAATATTTTATTTAATTTGTATAAAAAACCCGAAATAAATACTAAAACCGGTGCGGCATAGAGAGAGCATCACCCCTTCTCGCCAAGGATATTTAGTGCCAAATATGCCAATCCGATATTGTTGTTGGAGGATATCTTCCTCCGGGACATAAGATTAAAAATCGCGGGGAGTTGGCGATTTTAAAAAGTGCGCCAAGGGGGTGATGTTCTCTACGGATCCACCCTAAAGCCAAATATTAAATAATAATAATAAATATTACACAAAATAACGAAAACTCAAATAATGTTTATGTTATTTTAGCTGATTTTAATTTCTCCTGAGAAAATAAGATTAAAAAAAACATGAAATATCCAGTGAACGTTGGTAAATCTTACTCTTATTTTCGACACAGCATTGCCAAAAATATTTAAAAAAATATTGGATCAGTAGTTCTGAGTTTGGTTTTATAATTTTCATGGTATCAAATAAAAAATCTAAAATTTTTGTTCTTTTATTCGTTGCATCAAATAGTGAAAATTCAGCTTTTAGTGTCTTTAGATTGTAAGTTTTTCTCAGGCTCTTCAAGAAACATGAATTTACTTTTCCATAGCTTCTTCTAAAAGAAGTATTATTTTGATGATTAGTTTCTTTGATTTGCTCTTCATCAGAGCCGGTTTCCACGTATGAATTTGGAAATATTTAAACAATATCATTCCAGATAACATTAATTTTTAATGAAAAATTAGCAAAAATTAATTTTTACATAATAATACGTTTATATCGTTTTTTTTTAAATTTAAAAATCGATTTTCAAATGGGACAAATTTATTTCAAAAACCAGTTTCTTAAAACATGGTTTGAAAAGCCCTCAAAAACTAATTCAGAAGAATTATTAAATTCTTTGTTAGGAATTGAGGAAAACAAAAAGAAATATTAATAATCTTCGATAGCTAGGAGGATTGTATTATCATACACATTACGGAAATCCGGCCGATGAGTGTATGAAGAGAAGTTCAACAATGTAGAAAATGGGTAAAGACACTTTAAATCATAAGAAAACACGAAACACAATACACAGAGGCATTCACAAAGAGAGTATTTGCAGAGATTAACAACACAACAGCACACAGTAAATCTCTGATATAAACCGCAAAACAACACAACAATATTTGGAGTAAAAAAAAAAAACTAGAGTTATCGATTGAGATTCTATAAACCGTAATCAACATTTTACAATCACTACTTCAAAAGGAGAATTCACTTGATTGAATAAATATACATAGATTCCTCATGTTTTTATAGTCTCCGTGATAGAATATCATATGCTCTAGAAAGTTCGGCGAACTTCAACATCTAATGCAGATATCGTCTAAATTCCTGTATTTTCGAGAACATTACATATTTGTCAAGAACAAGAGTCAACCATCTAGCATTAATCCAAATACCTGCAAAACTTTATTCCTTACTGTGACATTAACTAAGTAGGAAAATAATATTACATATTCAAAATAGTACATCAAATGAAATAGGGCAATCAGTAAATAATTTATAGGGTATTCAGGAAAGCGAAACTACATAATAATCTATGGTTGCTAGAAGGGCTGCATTGATAGTAATTAAAGTTAATAAATTAACAGTGTATTATTAAATCCAACGAGGTACTGGATTTGGATCAAAATTTGATACACATTTAACGTCGAATAATAAATTCATAATCTGTCCTTCAGTAGTTTAGCTTGCTATACAGTTAAATTATCGTTATCGCGAATACAAAATGCTCTTATTCTGATTAAACCATCAGGAAGGAACCCAAACTGAATTTAATGATATTTTAAAGAATCTTCAATTCGTAAAGAAAAATTTAAGGAGTGAGAGGAGATGAAAGGGATATTGAATCACATAATGTTCTAAAAATGACCACAATGAATGTTTGAATGATTAATGAAAGCAATTGAAGGTCTTCTTAGTCAATATAGAACCGTTCTTCTTCAAAATATATGTCATGATTTTTTTTTCAAACAGAATTTTGGTATTATTAAGTTTTTAATTTTCAGTAAGATTTTTGCAAAAGGATAGACAATAACGTACAGAATTAGAACACACTTTCTGTAGAGTTTCAATCAATGCTTGACAGAAATCTACAATTCAGATTTAAATACCACATACCAAGTTTTAGACTCATAATGTGTTGTATTTTTACTTTCTTGTATACGTAGTATAGAAAAAGTATAATAATCCTTAAAAAAAAAAAAAATTCGAACACGAAATCTTGACGAATTTCCACGTGTTAAGTCTCCCTGAATTTGAAGAATATACTTTCGGAAAATCTCTGACTGTGGCAAAGTTAATTAAAAAACCCTTTGAGCTAGATGGCTGAAATTTGCTATGCAGTCTTTACACCAAATTAGCAGATTACCCGTCAAATTTTGAGCAAAATCTGTTCAGAGTAATTCCTGTCACAGCTTCTTGAATGTAAGTTACTATTTAAAAACAAAGAGAGCTGGATAGATAAGATTTGGTACACATATTTAACATCTATAATATAAAGAACTGTCTGTCGGTCTGTATTTTCAGAATCAAGTAAATGCGATGATTCAAAAATGCAGATTTGGTTTGAGATTTCGAGATAGCAAGCGTAGATTCGTGTCAATTATTTGTTTTAACCGTTTATGAAAAATGTGTCCAAAACAAAAATCCGATTTTTGGATACTGTTGGCGTACATTAGGGATTAATCGCCAAATAACTCGCCAAGGGTAACATGATAGATTCAATAAAAATGCTAAATTCGTGCGAAAAGTTAATATTTAGTAACTATTGTACGTCATTGCGAAGTAAGTTTTCTCTGAAATGACAAGTTTATAAGAAAGAATACTAGAAAATTTTGGGGAGACCACTGTAGCTGGTTAAATTATTGTATTCATACATATAAAAAATAACAAAAATGACCGTTTTAAACTCATCTAAAATATGCAGATTTATTAAAATCCCGAGAGCATATTTTGGCAATTACAATATTTTACTTTCTCTTTGTCTAACAAAATAATTTTTTTGTAAAATAAAATAAAAATACACTTTTCTCTGGATTTAAATTGAATTCTTTTCACAGAAAGACAATTTCAGTTATTTCTAGGCTATTTAGATACATTTAAAATCTACATCAACTTTTATTTTGTTTAGAACAATCAATATTTAACGAATAAGAATGCTCAAGCAGCTTTACAAAATAAGTTATCATGGTAATCACTTCCTAGTTTACTATGTAAACAATAATGACGAAAGTATCTGGATGTACTAAAGAGGATTAGTAAGTTAAAATGTTTTTAACAAATTTACGCTGGACGGCTTCTTTACAAAAATTTGCTGAAAAATACATTTCGAATTAGTTTTTGCTTTGTTCTGATCACTGAATGCTTTAGCAAATTAGACTTCCCAAAAGGAATACAAATATATGTTACCATGGTAATTACTCTCTAATTCCCAAAGTAAACAACCAGTAATCAAAGAACGAAGACGTTTTCAATGGGGATTAATGAGGAAAAGATAAAAACTATTAACAAATCACAGCCAGTTAAGTTCTAGAATCTTAAATAAAGTTTTGATTGCAAAGCAATTAGCAATCCTTTACAGATTTCATTAAAGTTAAAAATTTTGGTCAGATTCTAAAGAAGTTGCTCAAATAAATAAAGTCCCTTTTGAAATTCAACATTGATGTGAATGAGAAATATGTAGATTTTTTTTTTTTTGAATATAGGTAATGTAATATGAATAGATCGTCGATTAACTGCTGATATTTTTATTTCTTTCCAGATCTTTAAGTCTTACTTTCTTAAATAATTAAGTAAACATATATATATCTACAATCAAATTATAATCGCTCATTTTTTCTTAAAATCACTGTTGCAAAACCATTTGACAAATTTGGGACATTATATATGTGTGTGTGTGTGTGTGTGTGTGAATAAAAAAACAGAAGAAGCAAGAGAAAAAAATATGTAAGTGAAAAAGGAGAAACCCGGCCTGATGACTTTCTCAAGGGTCACCATCAGGCAAGGATTCCAATAAAAAGTGGAATTTTTTTTCTGTAAAGATTTAGACTATTGCCTAAAAAATTAACTCTTTTATGACCCGAAGATTTGTTATATACCTCTTTTAAAATTGTTTCTTAATTTTTTATTATATATATATATATATATCATAACATTTTCTTAAAGATAAATAAACTAGATTATGTTTCCTGAAGCAAATATGTCACTTACTTGTATTCCAAAATTCAATTAAAGAAAGGCAGGTCCAAAAGAAATTCAGCTAGTCTTTCAGCTTCAGTTTGTTTCTGAAATGAAATGAAAAGAGTTGATGTAGAAGAATAAGATAAAACTCGAAACATAATGCAGACAGCAAAATTTTATGTATCTTATGTTATTTTTACATTTTAAAATTAGTAACTAAATGCAAAAGTATTGAAAATGATTCTTAACTCATATATCATAATACAAGGTCGAAATTATTAATTATAAATAGAGTGATTCAAAATATCATCGACAAAATGAAAAGGTAATTGAAATGCATATAAGTATATACAAAGTGCAAAAGAACATAATCAGAAACATTATATTGCACGAAAATGTAATATTGCTTTTCCGAAAAGTTACAGTCATTGTTGGAAAGAAAGATTTACAGATATCCTTAATGGATCAAGATTAATGACCTACAGCCTTGGTGACAAGGGTTAAGAAAACACAAGAACTATGCCGGTATCTTTATCAACAGCCGAAATATCATTGCTGGAAATAGGTGCCTAGGAACATGGTCATTGGTGTCTTTCTCCCAGTATCATCCTAAAATTATTCGTATATTATGGATGAAGGAACTTCTGTCAGAGTTCTAGTGAGAACAAATGCCTTAAAGATATCACACATTTTAAGTTGGTGCCTTTCTCATCCGGTATTGCGGTTGGGTAAGAGTGAGATATGTTCGTACTGTCAGTTACAACATGTTATACTGAAGCCGAAAGGATGAACCACAAGTTTCGGACACCTTTTAATTTTTTCTCTAGGATGTCACAACATAGGACAGAAAATAAGAGTTCATAACTAAACATTCAACACATCATCCTGGCGACTCAAACAGAGAGACAACTTATTCCTCGTCCACCGACTCTCTTCTTCGCAGCTAATCATTCCCACAATTCTACTCGACTACTGTGCCATCTGGTGGTCAAAAGTAATACGATTCTTCAGCGGTGGTTGACAAAGATTAGTTCCTCACGTCTTTACTATGTTACCGCTGAAATTATGGGCTTAGGAGCGTAGTTTGGGTCATTAATGCCTTTCGTCCAGTATCACCCTACAAGCTGTATTATGGCTGAAGCAAAATCCGCCAGATTTGTAATGAGGGCAGATTTTGTGTTCGTAGTTAGATGATAATGCTAGCCCTAAATGCGGAATTTACATGGATAAGTAAATGCTTTGAAGATAATATACATATTTGAAATGACTGGTTTTATCACAAGAAATGACTTCGATTTAACCTCTGTGAAATATGATCAGATAATAAGTTAAAATACATCATTTAATCCATAAGTATATTTCAGATCTTTGGATGCCACGGCTTCAAGAGAGGGAAGGTCAACTATTACATGGAAGAATATTGAATAATTTAGAACAAGTGAGAGTATATAATGGGTTCATCCTCAAGCAACTTAACTGAGAGCAAGCTGTAAGAGCTATTAAAATCCATATTCTTCTAGATGGGATGTGTCTAGATGTGCTTTTCTAGATGAGATACCTCCCTTTGCCGAAGGAACATTTCCCTATTTTTATAAAGTGACATATAGACCTATTTTTATTCCTAATGCATTAAATGTGTTTTATGCATATTATATACTGATTTGTAAATTTTTTTTCAATGTAATTCGTGAAAATCATTAGTATCTTTAATTTTTGAATTTAATATCAATTGTGAATGTGGTCAGCACAATTTATAGATTTCATTACTAGAAAATCCTAATCAACAATTAATGATTATTTTTAAAATTGATTAAAATATTTAAATAAGAAGTATTTGATTTAAAAAGCATATCTTTAAAAATTAATAACTCCTAAGTTAGCTCCAGCAACTAACTATAAACAATGTTATTTATCCCAAATTTATAGAAACTATGGCATATTACAAGAACGGACATGACAGTAACACTTTCAAATCAACAAAATGGAGGAATTCTAAAACACGTCATATACAGTCTATTCGGCAGCTAATTATATCTTCCTCTTGTCCAATATCATCTTAAAATCATTCATTTATTATATATGAGGGTAAAATACGTTAATAAAGCTAATGACAAGGACGTTGGTTTTTCGACGCATAATAATCCCACACCCACTTTGGCAAATGAAGCCCTTATCGCGAAAACTGTAAAGTGATAAAAAAAAAAAAGAAGAAGGGTGGGACAACAGGAAGCATGGATTCGTTAATTAAGTGTGAAGTAAAAAGACAGTCATCGTACATCATTCCAAAGATTAAGCAGTACTTAATCTTATTTGCAGCACTTCGCTTTCTTCACCGGCAAAGAAACCTTCCGAATCTTCTGAAAAGGAGTGAAGACCCAAAGGGACGCCATTTTTTTT
>JAOUZG010033333.1:100294-124838 GCA_026289955.1 Argiope argentata
TATATATATAATTAGGGGCCACTACCAATCCACTGTTATACCGAACGCATCTATATTTTAATTTAGTTTAATTGTATTGTAATAGATGGCACAATTGGTTCTAATTTAAAGTGCTAAGTCACATGACTATAAGCATAAGCTGTTAGCATTCACGCTGGCTCTCTCTCTAGAGAGAGGAGGGTTCTTTGTCTGCGGTAACGATGAGCTTTTAATAATCTTACATTAAGACGGCAGTTAGTACTTTTATGGGCAGACATCTTATTAGGCTTTGTCCTTTGGTGTCACCTAAGTATTTTAACTTCTAATTTTAATGTAATTAAGTAACTATCATATCAAAGGTAAATATAGATAAAAAAAACCAAAAACAAATACCTAAAACAAAATATAAAAATTTAAAAAGAGCATTGTATTTAGAGAACACTACTGCTGCAACTGCTAAAATACCAATGAATTGAACTAAATTGGCAATAAAATTAAGTTTAAAGTAAAATTTAAGATCAAAAGTAAAAAAAATACAAAATACAATGAATCCGGCCTGAAAACTTTTTCAAGGGTCACCCTCAGGCAGGGATTCAAACCAGGGATTTTTCCTGTGAGGGAGCTGACAATTTTGTCAAAAATCGATCCCTCGTGACCCGAAAATCCCAGAAAATTGAGACCTTAGAGACAAATTAGTAACACAGAAATATAATAAAAAATTTAAATAAAATTGATTACACATATTGTTAAGATCAAACAAAAGATCGTATTGTATTTTGTATTTTTTTTACTTTTGATCTTGAATCTTACTTGAAACAATTATTATTGCCAATTTAGTTTAATGTAATAAACTTATTCTTTCTTAGTTGTTAATGCTCTATTAATTTTGTTTTACTCTAAACAAATTAACTGTTTTTTTTTTCTTTTCTTTAAACGTTACTTCTTTTCTGAATCAGTACCCTAAACTCTAATCCACATGAGATTGAATGGGCATTTTGTCCCACCCAATCCTGCATATATTCTTTTTCTGCATGTTTTGTAGGACAAAGTTACGTTTGAAAATTACCTTAAAAATTTAAATAAACATTTTTCTGTAAATCCATCTCAAATTTGGTTTCTAATAAGCGTCCAAAAAGACAAGAGTCCAAAATACATATTCGTCGTATATATATACATTGATTTACTTGTACATGCGGCTTAATCACTGACCGGTGATTAATCGTCAAAAATCATGTGCAAGATATAAGCAAAAGATCGAGTTTTCGTAGCCATTATTCATATGCAAATAATATATAAAATTACGGTACACAATTTGGGTGGGAATTTGAAAATAAAAATCTGAGAATTCTCAAAATTGATGGCTTTTTGCAAGGTTTACAAGGGTTTTAAGCGCTTAGTGGGGATAACAACTTTTTTAGCGACCATGCGGGAAAGGTTTGGAAAGACTACTTCAGCTGGTTTAATATACAAAACAATAAACAAACTATAATAACAGATAATAGATTCTACTAAAAATGCTTAATTATAGATTAAAATATAAAAAATATGATTGAAGTTTGATAAATGACATGAAAGTAATTTTAAAAAGAAGCCCCCCCCCCTCCAAACTTGATTGTACAGAGCTTAAACAGAGCTTCATCGAATCCAGTCCATGCCAACAAATCAATACGCGAAGAAAAAGGGAGAAAAAAATTACTCGGCCTTTTAGGACACAAATTCAGAGGCAGAAGAAATCGGTGACAAACACCAACAGGGAAACAAAGCCGAAAAAGGCGCGGGAATCGGCATTCAGCGTGGTCATCTGAAGAGGTCAGAATGGAGAGCGTGCTGATAAGATAAGGGTTGTTCTCGGCTCATCCTTCCGTGTTCCGATTCCCACTGACCCAGTTCCTCTATTGACACGCATCGATTCCTCTTTTCTTCGAGTCTTCTCCCACGCGACTCTCACAGAAATCGCGCGTCTATTATTTCTGGCTAGACAGAATGCGGGGGACAGTGTGGCAGATAATCCTCCCCCCTCCCCACACACAAGGGGATAAAAATCAATTCACAACAGTACATCCACAGCAAATATGATTCATAAAAGTATTGTATGCGACATTTGCTAAATAGAAATCGGTTTTTCCCAGTTAGATTTAGGAACCAAATTCCGTGAATAATGGACAATTCTCAATGGATTACTTTGATAAACTTCGATCATAATTTAATCTTTGATTAATATTTCTTTAAGACTTTAAAAGATGACCAGGACCAAACTATTAATAGTATTAAACAGCAATTTAAGCAGCTCTTTTATTTTCAAAATTCGCATAAAAATTCAATAAAAAAGTTAACATATCGTATAAAAAAGTTAAAATGGTTTATTTACCAAGTAGTCACAAGGAATATTTCCGTAAAATCTGTGTAGTCTGGTAATGTTATTTCTTTCAAATATTCTTTAAAATACAATTCATGATTCAAAGGAATAATCTTACACTAAGGCTACAATTATTCCCAATTATTCCACTAATTTGCCCTTTTGAATAACATTTAACCCTTTTATCCCAATTACTCCACTAATTTGAGGTCTTATTGTAGTTAGAGAACATCCACTTAACGAATTTGGAGATTCTCTGAAAAAAAAAAACGATAACAAGAATTTTCAGATTTTTCATTCAATTTTGAGATTTTTAAAACCGATAAAAAAAATTTTAACCAATAAAATTAGAACCTACATAATATTTATGGTAGAAATTGTTATTCGATCCGTCGGAATTTTAATCAATACACGAAACAAATTTCCTATAAAAATATAAGATTTTTGAAAAAAAAAAATCGATTTGCAGAAATTTTCGATTTATGAAAATTCTATAT
Source organism: Argiope argentata (assembly GCA_026289955.1). Taxonomy (NCBI): domain Eukaryota; kingdom Metazoa; phylum Arthropoda; class Arachnida; order Araneae; family Araneidae; genus Argiope; species Argiope argentata. The sequence continues at coordinate 103,127 of JAOUZG010033333.1, forward strand.
AAATGGAATTTCCATTGCCTGCATACTTTTTAAATCAGATTCATCCTGTTTTTGATCATGCACGCGATAATTTGAATGATCTACCATAAACAGCAAATATTATGTTTATATTTTGTTGTTTTCTTTATCTAGACAATAATAAATTGGTAACATACTAAAATTTGGTCCTGCTGCCACTTAGATTGTCATTAAACAAATATACCACACAACATTTATCTGAAACAAATTAAATTATGAAATGCTGTTTAACACTATAAATTCTTAAAACTTCAGCCACTCCTTTCTTATACGAACAACAATAAAAAAAAGTCTCTAATTTTCCAACAAGAACTGTATATGTCCCTTTTTATCGAATTAAACTCTTCAAATCTGGTTTGTTTTCTGATATAATTTCAATGAAAACATGAAGAGCTTTAATAAAAAAAATTTCATCAGTTGAAGAAAATCAGCCGACAATATTGAATAAAATATAAAAAATGGTTTGAGTTTTATAATAATTATGAATATTATATAAAATAAACTTTTACAAAATTAGAGAAATTAAAGAAAAAATATATAAAATAACTTCACTAAGTAACATTATAAAAAGGCTTTAAATTTTTTTTACAGAACTGTAAAATCTATTACATAAAAAAATCGCTTCAAGTTATATATATATATATATATATATATATATATATATATATATATATATACATGACACGTGCAAGACACACGTATACACACACTATTAATTATTATTAATGATATATATTGCCGTAAATGTAATTAATTTAGTGAGCGTACACACACGCATACTAACCTTAATTATTAATATATGTTACGGTAAATGTTATTAATATAAGGATTATTCATAATTACCCGTAGTGATAACTCTCCCACCCACACTATCCTTTATTATTAATATAAGTTACAGTAAATATGATTAATTTAGTGACTATTCATAATCACCAGTGGTGACTACTCTCACAGACACTATCCTTTATTATTAACATAAGTTACAGTAAATATGATTAATCTAGTGAGTATTCATAATCACTAGTGGTGATTACTCACACACATCAAAACGCATGCGCGTACACACTACACTATATTATTATTATATGTTACGGTAAATATGATAAATCTAGTGATTATTTATATTTACCAATAGTGATCATTCACACATACATACGCACACTAAACCTTTACTATTAATATATGTTACAATAAATGTGATTAATCTAGCGACTATTCATGATCACCAATGGTGATTACTCACACACGCGCGCGCACACATACAATCCTTTATTATTAATATATAATATGGTATGTGATTAATCTAGTGACTTTTCATAATCACCAATGTTGATTACTCACACACGCGCGCATGCGTGCACATACTATCCTTTATTATTAATATATGTTACGGTAAATGCGATTAATCTAGCGACTATCCAATAATCACTAGTGGTGATTACACGCACGCAAGCGCACACACTATCTCTTAATATTAATACAATATAAGTTACTGTAAATGCGATTAATCCAGTGATTATTCACAATCACCAGTAGTGATTACACGCAATTTTCATTTTCTCCATTACCTTCTCTTTCAAACAAAGCTGCTCAGTAAGGAAACGAATTCCAACTCCCATTCCGTACCAATCAGGTAAAAGATAATTTCATCCGCTCTTTCCAGTCGGAATGAATCCGCCGGGAAAGCTCTTAATTTGATGTAAGCGTGTACTCCCTCGTGGCTTTTTGTCGATGACCGGGCGGGCGTGTGAAAGTTGCCGGTAAATCCCGTCGTCATCCCGGAAAATCGATCCGCACAGGGACGCGAGAAAGTGCTTCTGTGCCCTCCCGAAAATCTTTTGTCGTCGACAATCATCACCCCTCCCCCCTTCTTCCCATCCCTCCCACCAAATCTTTGATGGGAGGATTAGGCGGTGGCGGAAAGGTCAGAGATGTTCTTAAGACGTCTTTTTGTCGCCGCCGACTACTTTGCCTCTCTTCATCACTATGCGGCCAAGAGGAACAATCACTTCTGGGCTGCAACTCTTTCTTCTTCATCTCTTCTCATCTTCTCCCTCTTCGAATGTTCCTTTTCCCTACTTCTCAATCTGCTTATTTCCCAGGAGGAGATAGAATGTGAGAAGATTCGGTTCCAGTTATTGAAAAAAGCACTGAGGGGGGGGGGAGAGGAATGTGGTAAGGTTGACCACTGTTTCCATTAGAATAAAGCTTTTGTATGGTAGGAAATGTTAGATATTTATCATAGGAAACAGCTGGTCAGCGTTTATCGGCTGCAGATTTGAATTTTATCAGCAACTAGAAACCATATAAAAGCTTTAAGTAATCCTTTCAGCGTCCCCCCCTCCAGGTTTTCTGGGCGTCCTACATACGGTTCATTTTTCATTACATTTCATAATATTTCAATTTTTTATTAATCGGTATCAAAATTGAATGACAGATATACAATTTTTGTGTTATCACATATCAACTTTCTTCCATTTCACCCGTGATTTTAGGCAGATTCCTAAAGGAGACTACCTATAGCAATGATTCTCAATATAAGGCCTTACGAAAATTTCTGCACATCTTCACCGATCATGGTCTCTAAAACCTACAACGTTCTATCCTTCGTTCAAAAATTTCTATAAATTAATACTTTAAGTAATCCTTTAGCGTCTAACTCCTTCTGTTTTTCTGCAGAAAATATGGCTCATTTTTCATTACATTTCATTATACAGGTATTTCAATCTTTTATTGATCGGTATCAAAACTGAATTACAGCTATACAATTTTTGTGTTAAGATCACGTATCAATTTTCTTTCATTTCACTCGTGATTTTAGGTAGATTCCTATAGGAAAACTACCTATTGCAATGATTTTCATAAGAAGACTTTAGAAAAATTTCTACAAATCATCCCCGATCATTATCCTTAGAACCCAAAGTCATGCTTAGTTCGGAAGTTTATACACGTTTAACGCCTACTCAATTTTTTTGTTTTAAATGGCTGAGAAAACCCCAATGCTATTTTTGGATACTGTTAAATCATTCCAAAGATTAATCGCCAAATAACTGGCCAAGAATGGTATGATATTCAGTAAAAATGCGGAATTCACAACAAAATTTTTAGTATTTCCTAACTATTCTATGCTAATATCATGTAAGGTGTCCTCTGGCATGGCAAGTTTATTACAGAGTATGCAAGAAAGTTTTGGGGAGATCACACCAGCTGGATTCTATTTGGTAACATAAGTGCATTTCCAAAATTCATTTCAAATTGCTTTCTATCAGAAATAACTTTTAGATTCTTCAGTAGAGGTTCGGTTTATAAATTTTGATGCAAGAATTTGATGAAGACGTTGAATATCGATATAAAGATTTTGATGCAATTCAACGATTAAACTATCTTGCAAGCTGTCCTAAACATTTCATATGAAAGTTTACTAGAATTCAATTATATATAAGCATGTAATTCTTTCCATTTTTCAGATATACATTCGAATCTAATTTGCAATTAAAATTACTTTCACGATCGCAAGAATATATATGCAATGAATAAATCAGAAAAAGTTCACGGAATTCTAATATCCACTTTCTTAGTGTCATTAAATACGTTGGTCTGTAAATGTAATAGTATATATTCTTGGTAATCCAAATTTCGAATTACTATCTGTAATATAATAAGCTACTCACTATACTACAAAAATTGTACCAGAATATATAGTCTTTAAAATTGAAGTTTTATATCGCAACTCATTATATGGTAGATTATTTAAGATGTAATAATTATTTTAGAAAAAAATTCATCATACATTTCCTTTTACACTGTTTTAAGAAAAGAATTGTAATTTAAAATAATATTTTGCTTACATAACTTCTGAAACATTTAATAATCAGTATCTCATTAACTTAAAATTTATAAATATAATCACATTTAGAATTGAGAACCACAGTTAAGGAGAAAAGGTTTCTATGGCAACCTATGACTGAACAAATACGCAATAAATTAAAAAAAAATTAAAAGTGGGCCATCTTTAATGAAGTTAAATCGGGAATTAATCATAATAAATGTGTTTCCGCCAAAACAAATTAAGAAAGCTTTAGAAATTTTCTTGAAACAGAGTTTTAGGAATGGAAAGAAATAGAAAATAGAGTAAAAAATTTCATGATATTGTTGAAAATATTCAAATACAAGCTTAAGAACATCAATTTTAACAATGGATGCAAGATACAAACCACAGATCTCATAGTCAAAACTTGACACTAGCAAACGTAAGTTCACAATTCTGTTAATCGAAGTATGTATAAACAGAAATTTGTATTATAGTATAGATCTTAATTCATTACTGAAGAACTAAACACTCTTTTTTAGAATCAATCACAATGATTTATGCTAAACAAACAAATAACAAGAACAAGAGTAAAATAATATGAATCTGCATTAAACGAATTACGAAAAAGAATACGAACAAAGACATATAAGAATTCTGAAATAACACACGGAATTTTTATTAAAGGAAACTATTCGCAATGCAGAAGATTTTTTTGTTAATAATTCGCATAAATTTTGATAAGCCTAATTTTTTATTTTAAAATTAAACTAACAAGTAAAACGAATAAGAATAAAAGAATTTAAATGAGCATTAAATTCATCATGAAAAAGAATACGAACCAAGATATACAAGAATTCTGACATAACACAGAGAGTTATTATAGAAAGAAACTATTAGCATTGTGGAAGTTTTATTTGTTTAACAATTCGCATCAATGTTGATATTAATACTTAAAAAAACAACGAAACAAAAACTTCTGCTCTTGACAAACGATATTTTCAAATTAATCACGAAATTACTAAAAACATCGGAGATATCTTATTTGGAACATTCCAGAACTTCTATTTCCTAGAAGACAGTAAATTAAATAAGCAAATTATGTATATCCCTAAACCAAATTAGAATTCAAAGACATGATTATTTTGTTAAAATAATAAAGAGAAAATCCAAACTACCATATCGGCATTTCTAACGAAACAAGATACCAAGTCATCATATCACATTCTCCAATTACCACAATTCCTTCTTAGGTGTACCTTAACGGACAAGATTGGAGGGGAAAAAACCCTTGCCATAAAAATTCATATTGCAATTACCTAAATAAGAATGCTGATCTTCCAACAATTCCGAAAGTAGAACGCGACCTCATTATAACTCCATCGACAAGAAGAACAAGAAAATAAAACTGTCATAATCCAATTTATTTCATAACCCGTGGAAAAAAATGTCATAATTCGAACACGTAATGAAGTATCGGAAGGGAAGAATGTTTCAATCTGTCGAAGGTGGGTATATCCAAGGAAAACAGAGATAGAGAGTAAAACCTGGAAAATTATTTCTTGTTCTGATGTAATAAGAATTCTCATGAGAAGGCTCTATTTTGAAAGAATTGGTTGGCTTGATTTGGAAAACAGAGACTTTTTGATGGATTCTGAATCTTAGTATTTTGGAATAAATTCTGGCGGAATATAATTCTGTCTCGTGTACGAATTATAAAGCTACATAACTAATAATAACTATTTTAACTATTAAAAAATTACAAAACAAAAATTCGAATTCTTAGGATTTTCAATTATTTTAACATTTTGAACTTTCCCGATTAAAAAAAACATTCATATTATTATGTTTGTCTATGAACCTGGCAAATCAAAAACAGAAGAAAAAAAAACATACACCAATTAAATTTGGCGCGAGAATTTTACAGTAAACTTTCTATCATGCTTTGAACGTAATTTTCTTGTCTTGTTAAATTATACATGATTATTCAAAATCGGAACGGGCTAAATGATTGAAATTTTGCAGTTTTATGTTTCAAAATTATGGATAATATTGTTTTTAATTTCACATTAAATATGTCCTAAATCGGAGATCAGTCTATTCATGAGTGATTACGGGAATACGATAACATTAAGGTACAGGAAATCTATTTCGTGTACCGGCTGTAGCCAATAACAATATATATAACCATCAAATTTTTGACTCGAAAAATATAAAAAAAAGTCCATATTTCTTTATGATTATGATAATAAGAAACATAAAAGGAGCCACCTTGTGCCAATACACGAAAAAGTCAAGAGAGTCTACTGTGTGAAGGGTAAGCACTACAAGGCACACAAATTGCCTATTTCTAAACTATTAGCAAACATACATCTTCATTTGGAAAAAATGATCTAAATGACATAAAGAATCAATTTTAGTCGATTGAGTCAATAAATGTAAATACTGATAAAATACGGTCTAATTTTTTTTTTTTTTTTTTTTTTTTTTTGTATAAGATCATCTAGGCATGTTAATCTTATTAAGTAAAGCAAATCTTGAGATATCAACATTTGAATGAAAAGAAAAAAAAAATATCCATGCTTCAAAGATGAAAATTTACTCGAAATGTGAAGCAAGGAATAATGTCATTTTTTACAGATTTAGTCAACTTCAACGGTAGGCTCACGAGAAAATCTACTAATATATACGAGCAAATATATATATAGAAGGGTTATTGAGAAGAAACAAGCCGAAGTACAAATTTGCTAATAATCAGAAATCAAAACAGTTGAACGTTTCAATTCAACGGATTTTTAATGAATCAGTTCTTCAAATACACGAAAGGCATCAAGACGATAACTCATCCCATTCTTTTTTCTAGACGTCTGGTGTAAAGTTTAGAAATGCTGCAGATGTTTGGCAAAAGTCAATTTTTTTTTCTGAGTCAACATCAAAGAACAGGTGTTTGTTCTACTGCTACCAAATGCTGTTGACGAAATTTAAATTGATGCAGCTGATATTTCAGAACAATATATATTTTTAATTCTGACGGACAACTGAATTATGCTTTGTTTTGTTTTCTTTTCTTTTAGGAATATTTGTAGTCACTACTTACTATGCACGCTAAACTGTAGCGACTAGCACTATCCACTATGTCATCTGGCCGGTCGAAATTTTTCTTATAAGTCGAAAGAGTACTACTAGTTCATTAAATTTTTTTTCTTTTTTGAGAAAAATAATTTAATCTTTTTTGGAGTACAATAAATCTAATATCGTTTTAGTTAAAGCTGCAACGTTTTTTCATTATTATTGTTGTTGAGAATCGATTTCTTTAATCGTAATCGGTATGTTTCTTTTTACAATTAGAAAACTGTAAGTGGCAACTCAGTAAGGTAAATAAAAGAATTCGAGAAAAGGAAAGTGGACTCGTCCCTTTTTCACCACTCTGTGTTGCGAGAATGCTCCGTCTTTTTTTACATCTGCTCTTCATTGGAACACCCGAATATGTACTAAAGTGCACCAGTGGAATTGCTTTTAACTGTTAACTGAGTGAAACTCCAAATAGTTTTTTTAGTGCGTGCTTTTTTTTTTTTGTTTATTGACAAGATTTTTTAAATATTAACTTCTGGAAACCGGGGATAAAAGCCATTGTAGCTATAAACCCCAATACCTCATATCTTTCAAGTTTCAAAGGAAAGTGGGTTGTTGTTTTATTATAGCTAAGATCTGAGCTTAGTTTTTGCATAAATAGAAATGTAATTTTCACCTCTTGTATTGATATGAGATATTTATAATGAGGTCTCGTTAGTAGTACGAAACAATTATTATTATTTTAAGCTTTCAACATTTAAGTGCAAGAACCTCTCAATTCCCCAAAAGTTCATTCATGGATAGCCTAAATATCAGTTAAAACAAACGCTCTTTCAAGGTACGATTAAAATAATTCATAATCGAAATTCAACATCACGTGCAGCTTTTACTGCTTTTACGAATTTGTTCTAATTACCAGGAAGGTTTCGTTGCAAAACATGCGTGTTGCCAAACATAGATATAGAAGTAATGCAATATAATTCCCGCTCTCATCCGAAGTCGTAATGATAGCAATTCAATGGAAATGAGAGAACGCATAATAATTGATGCCATTCGGAAACTACATTCATAACAATGAGGTTACAGGTGCAGTGAATAACGTTGTTCCTCGAGGGTTTATTTTTATTCGCCTTCATAATCGATCGAGAATCGATTATTAGTCTCCTGCAAAGTTATCATTGATTATTTCACGCACTTAAAAATATTAGCAAAATGACTTTAATGTGACATATTTCGCCGTCGGTTTTGTTGATTTTTATTCAGAATTTGATTTTGTTTTTCGAAAAAAAAAAAGTTTTTAATGGTTTTATTTATGTGTTATCTTTGGCATTGGATTATTGATCGCATGATTTAGGAAATGGATATTTTCAATTTGACTGCAAATGTATTTTTTTTAATGCAGATTAGATTTATTTTAAAGAGTTTCGGTTTCCTTTCGGAAATTCGATCCGTAAATTTTAATGAGTCGAAAAAAATCATTTTTGGAAATAAATCTCTCTGCTTGTGAACACAATAACTCAGATGCAGTAAAATATAAAATCCGCACCACTTAGCCTATTCAAAAATGAAAATGAGGTTTATCAAGAACCGATGAAGAATCTATCATTAATAAGGACGATAGTTAGAAGGCCATTTGTCCGAGTCATAACAACGGGGAGAAAAGTTTATGATAATATCTGAAACGACTTAGTGCCTGATGGAGGGCTTAGTTACTTAGCATCACATAGTGTTGTTGTGACTAATGGCACTTGCCGTGGACAAGCCTCCGCTGATACAATCAGCAGATTTTAAGCCTAAGAAATGCGTCTCTTTGTTTTACACGTAGCGCCATCTAGGGCCAAGAGTACGACTTAGCTACACATACCTCACAACCCCTTTTAGGGACGGACTTCATTCAAGCAAATTAATTCATACATCTCAGATCGTAATTTAGACCTGGAACAGAGAACGATCCCCTCTGACCCGGTACCCCAGTAGTATTACTCTTGATATGGAGGACTTAGCGACTTCGAACAGATTTAAAGAGCGCCAGTCGCCATACACACTCGAGGAATCTTTTGGCCACATGGTAAATATATAATGAAAAGATTAAAATGAAATCCACTATGCATTTTTCATGTCAAAACATAATTTCTTGAACAGCCAAGCACCACGTGCTCGTGCAAGTTAAATTATATTATTATTCATTTTAATTGTTTCATCGAATTAGTCACTTTAGCATTGCAAACGATCCAAAAAACTTTGTCTTGCATTCATTGTTTACAAAATATCACGTTTCCTGTTTATTTCATTTCATATAATCACGTGCTCAAAATGACATTTTTCTAGGTTTTATTTGCGGCAGTCATTAACTTATATTTTTTAATCAAAGCTTTTGTAAACGCAATGGCAACAGGTTGTTAAAAGCTGGGGTTTTTTTGAGATGCTCGTGCAGATAATAATTTTTTTATTTTTCACCAACGGATTTTTATTGACACCAAAAACCTCACCCAAAGAACTACATTATGTTCTGACATGATGATAAATAATCAGATAACAAAAAAAATAAGAAGAATATAAGAATTATTTGCTAAATAAATTCATTTAAAAGACAGATAAAAAATAAAACGACAGGATCTAAAATTTGAAGTATCTATATATTTTAAAATAATTAGATAAGTAAAAAAAATTCAATGGCCCGAACCATGGTAAAATTTCGACAATTTTATTTTATATGAAAGCCGTAATATCCGTATATAAATCAACAGTGGTAGTTTGTTCAATTTCATATTCCCAACTGCGAGAAAAATCCCATTAACATTACTTCACGCTTATTTTCATTATTACTGAGAGAAAACAGCAATATAGCCACCGCCCCCTCCTCCCGCGTTAGCGTTTTGATAAATTTTGAAAGTTCGTGATTTCTAAATATGCAATCAGCTGTCTCCAACCCTTTTACAGAATCGAGGCATGTCGTAAAATAAAAATTTGGCAGAGCTCCCAGTTTTAACAATAAGTGCGATTGCGCAAAATTGTTTCGTTAAATTGTAAAAATAGAACAGCTATCAGAATGTTTAATGTTTATTATGAAATTACAATTTTAAATAAAATTTAGTTACATTGTTATAAGATTTAGTTAGTCAAAGTTACTTGACGTGAATAAATTGATGCCATTAAAATTGTGAGCTAGTGTAATGCTATAATAAATAGGATTTCCCGATCGCTGAAATTGAACAAGCCTGTCTCTGCAACAAGTTCGAATTATTAATATAGCATAGGGATATTTCCACCAATATTGTAAATTTCTATTAAATCTTCACTTAAATAAATTTATGTCTATCTGTCTGTCAATGTAAGAGCTATAGAGAGTCTAAACAAGGGTTTATATAGCGGTTTAATATCTGCCATATGTGGAATAGGGCAACTAAAAATAGCAATAAACAAAAGAAAAAGAAATCTTATGGTCAAGAATTTCAAGTTATCATGTGAGAATATTATTATTATTCAAGCAATTATTTGTCTTCATCAATTTACTAATTCAATCAGTCATTAACCAATTTAAACCAGTTTGAAAAAATCACGAGACCTCTCTCTCTAATGATAATTTTTTTTAAACTTTCATTTAAAATTTTTCCAGCTGGCAAAGTTTTGGAGCCCGACTGATTTCAAGATTTTTTAAAAAAATAATAATTTTGCCGAAAAGTTCACTGTTACTGGAAGTTCACGGTTACCAATGAACGCAATGCAGATTGATATTAAAATTGTGTTCTAATATTTATAGTATTTTGAGAAGTACAATTCGTAATAATGCGCTTATAATATCATTAAAGAATAAATATAAGTCGCGCTTTAAAAAATTGCATTAGTTAAAACAGAAAAAAAAATTCAAAAAAAAAACATGATAATTTTTTGACAACGAGATTAATCACTTAAAAGTAAGAAATCGTAAACAAACTGGAAGATGACGTCATTTCATAGAAATGACAAACAAAAAGCAATTGATAAAAAATGTAATTAAATATCTCGAACAATACTGGCAAAACAAACCTCAAATGCCATGGTTCGGGTGACTCACTATCTACCAATTAAAAAACGAATATTTCTTATCTTCAAATTTCGGAGACACGAAAACATACTAACCAAAACAACATCATGTTCTCATATGATAATAAGATAGATGCAATTTGGTATATTACCAGAACTGTTGTCATACATCAAATTTTTGTCAATATCAACGAAAATTTTGGTATTTAATGTTCTGTCTTATATCAAATTTTTTAGCGATCAAAACAACATAAAATCATCTTCATTTTAATTCATTCGCAAAATAATAATAATAATAATAATTTAATGGCGAGTATACAAGTATATATTCGTGTCCCGAATGGACAGAAAAATTTAATAGCAACTGTTTTTATTAAATATGGAAGTTTACTGTCATGACAGTAATTTTGTTTCTCTCCTCAAACTATCAGATAAAGCTAAAACACAGGAAAAATGATGTGAGGATAAAAAGAACACGGAAACAACATGGCGAGAAAAAGAAAAATATTAAGGTTGTCTAAGGAAGTAGCCATGCCAACCGACGGAAATCTGGACAAATAGATACAAAGTTCCCATACAAAAATGCATAATTTTAAAAAATACTAACTAATAAAGTCGTTGAAGTGTTCTAGTTATCTAGATCCATCGTTAAAGTCATTCAAAATCCTATTATTTATTCTTAGAAAAAATCTTCAAAACTTACTTACTTTAAAAAATGATTTTATTTCAGATTTTAATAGCGTTTTTAAAAGATAATTTTGGTAGGCTACAATATATAAATTAGATAAATATTGATTCTGGCATAACACCTCTGTAAATATCACAAGTTTACTTAAGGGTATTCAACTGACAACCAGCACATAACATCGAACATTACTGCGCAGTGACAACATGTTTTTCTCTTAAGAAAAATATATTTTACATTTGATTTTTTACCAGCAGATAGTTATCGATTATTTTATATTTATTCTGTAAATAAATTGAATAATTCATCGGTCTTTTTAACCAAAATTGCAAAGTTGGCAATTCAATAATACAGCTTAGGTTCCGTTAAAACATCAGCAACAAAGACTAGAGCCAAAGAGAGAATTAGTATTCGATCTGGTGATATTAAATTCGAATAAAATGTAATAATTCATCGGTCTTTTTAACCAACATTGCAAAGTTGGCAATTCAATAATATAGCTTACGTTTCCTTAAAACATCAACAACAACAAAGACTAGAACCAAAGTGAAAATTAGTATTCGATTTGGTGATATTAAATTCGAATATATTGTGATAAATCATGTCTTTTTTATAGTAAGGTCAGTAATTCAAAAATATAGCTTACATTTCTTTAAAACAATAACAACAAAGACCAGAGCCCGAGTTTGAATTAGTAATTGATCTGGAGATATTAAATTTAAATAAATTGTAATAATTCATATGTGTTTTTAACCAACATTGTAAGGTTGGTAATTCGATAATACACAGCTTACGTTTCGATAAAACAACAACAAAGACTAGAGCCAGAGAAGGAATTAGTAATTACTCTGGCGATATTATATTCAAATAAATTGGGATAATTTATAGGTCTTTTTAACAAACGATATAAAGTTGTTAATTCAATAATACAGCTTACATTTCTTTAAAACATCAACAAAAACAAAGATTAGAGCCAGAGTGGGAAATAATAATCGATGTGGCGATATTAAATTCAAATAAATTGGGATAATTTATAGGTCTTTTTAAACAACATTATAAAGTTATTACTTCAATAATAATTTATTTAAAACATCATCAACAACAAAAACTAGAGCCACAGTGGGAATTAGTAATCTATCTGGCGATATAAAATTCAAATAAATTGTGATAAATCATGTCTTTCTATTTGTAAGGTCAGTAGTTCAAAAATACAGCTAACATTTCTTTAAAGCAACAACAACAAAGACTAGTGACAGAGTGAGAATTAGTAATCGATCCGGTGATATTAAAATCAAATAAATTGTAATAATTCATAGGTGCTTTTAACCAACATTGTAAGGTTGGTAATTCGATAATACAGCTTACGTTTCGTTAAAACAACAACAAAAACAAATATTAGAGCCAGAGTTTGAATTAGTAATCGATCTGGTAATATTAAATTCAAATAAATTGTAATAATTCATCGGCCTTTTTAACCAACACGGCAAAGTTGGCAATTCAATAATACAGCTTAGGTTCGTTAAAACATCAGCAACAAAGACTAGAGCCAAAGTGAGAATTAGTATTCGATCTGGTAATATTAAATTCGAATAAATTGTAATAATACATAGGTCTTTTTAACCAACATTGCAAAATTGTTAATTCAATAAAACAGCTTAGGTTTCGTTAAAACAACAACAACACAGACTAGAGCCAAAGTGGGAATTAGTAATCTATCTGGCGATAGTAAATTCAAATAAATTGTAATAATTCATAGGTCTTTTCAACCAACATTGCAAAATTGTTAATTCAATAATATAGCTTACGTTTCTTTAAAACATAACAATAAAGACTAGAGTCAGAGAAGGAATTAGTAATCGATCTGGCGATATTAAATTCAAATAAATTGTGATAAATCATGTCTTTCTAATTGTAAGGTCGGTAATTCAAAAATACCGCTTACATTTCTTCAAAGCAATAACAACAAAGACTACAGCCAGAGTTTGAATTAGTATTCGATTTGGTGATATTAAATTCAAATAAATTGTGATAAATCATGTCTTTTTAATTGTAAGGCCGGTAATTCAAAAATATAGCTTACATTTCTTAAAAACAATAACACCAAAGACTAGAGCCAAAGTGAGAATTAGTAATTGATCTGGAGATGTTAAATTTAAATAAATTGTAATAATTCATAGGTATTTTTAAGCAACATTGTAAGGTTGGTAATTCGATAATACAGCTTAAGTTTCTTTAAAACAGCAACAAGAACAAAGACTACAGCCAGAGTGGGAATTAGTAATCACTGGCGATATTAAATTCAAATAAATTGTAATAATTCATAGGTCTTTAATTGTAAGGCCAGTAATTCAATAATACATCTTTACTCTGGTTAAAAAACAACAATGACAAAAAAGACTAGAACCAGAGTGAGAGTTAGTAATCGTTCTGGTGATATTAATTATGACTGAGAGCCCCAGGCACTTTACTCCTCTCTAGAGCAGTTAAGTTTTGGGAAGACTCAAGTGAATAACTAAAATGCTACTAACGAATATTTATCCTTCTTAAGTGTAGTTTTTTTTTTCAAATTTGTCCAACGTAATATAACTTTTATACCTAATAATTAATTTAATGATAACATCAATTTTAAGAACCTTTTCTTTAAAATTCTTTATGCATTGTGATGAATTTGCAATGTAGCTTCATAGCACATTTGGTTTTCACATAGGAAAGATAATTTTACCGTCAACGTTATTAAATTCTGGTTGGTTGTTGTTCGGTTTTTTTGATGTAAAAGCCAAGTCTGGCTATACTGCGCCAAGAGAGGGTAAAAAAAATCCATAACACAATCTATGAAATCGCAAGATATAACAACAATTAATTAAAATAAAAATGGAAAAAAGTGAAATGTATAATGTTAACGAATTTATAAATAAATTACTAGTTCAGAGGTGGGACGTGACAATGAATCGATGTAAATTGACAAGCCTGAACAGAAGTTAAAAAAGTGCTAAATACAACTATAAAAACCAATTGTTTTTTTTTAAATGTTGGGTGAAGTTTCTCTTTTACCAGATCTTGCAAAGTTAATAATGATTGCTTAAAAAAGTGTAAACGAAAGGAATTAAAAGTTGCATACTCGATTAAAATATGATAAATGGTAAAATCTACACGACATGTTGGGCATTTAGGTATAGCTTGGCCAAAAAGGAGATGTGAAAATAATCGGTGACTGGAGACCTGACCAATGACACTCCAGCTTGACGACAAAATGGATGACACTAACATTTTGGCAACATAACCAATAGGAAGTGTTTTATGCTTGATTGTCCGAGAACTTTCTGTGTCTTGCTCCGGAAGCTATAAAAGACCGGCTTTAAGTGTTGAGTGGAGCTCAAGCAATTAATGGATTGAGAATTGATACTTAGTGATGTGCCGAGTTTTGGAACCAAGTGTTGAAGCAGCAACGAGTGGTATGTTGAATAGCCAGTCGTATAGTAGTGAGTTGGCGGTTGGGTATTTAAAGCGAGGAGATAGTGGAGAATCACAGGCATTTGGAGATACTTTAGTAAATAGCTACGTAGATTTGCTCCTCCTGCTGAGTTCTGTTTGGTCGCTTTGTGTGCAACTACTGTTATTTACTACTTGTGGGTTGCTGTTTGTTGTAAGTGCTGCTGTGTAAGAGGCATTAGCACGTCTTTGTCGTCTGTGTATCAGTATCTTCACGTTAATAGACCCCATTATTTGTTATAGAGACCTGTTGATTGTATTACACCATACATCCACTACAAGCGAACCCGTTTGCTTTACGGATATAGTGAAGGTATTTCGTTTCCAACCAAACAACAAACATTTTTAAAAAAATCTTTACTAGTCCTCTTTGGTGACCAGCTTTTCACCTGCCGTAGTTATATTTTAATTAAATCATATTAATCAACTTTCATGAAATATAACTTATCACAACAAAAGAAAGCATTATTTTATATAATATTTGCACGATAAAAACAATACGCTTAATTAGTGAGTTAAGCTTGAAAAGTGAAGAAATATTATGGGGACAAAACTTGTAATCAATCCAGTTTATGAGACTAAGAATACAGTCAAAGGTTTATTTTTAGATATTTTCTGAAAATAAAGATACAAATGGAAGGGGTGAGGGCGACCAAAGATGTCGTATCTAGAGCTCACAAGCTTTCATATGTAATAAAATTTTTAAAAAATCGGGTCGGTGTTTAAATTGGACTATGGATTTAAATTTTTACTAATTATTTTAAATATATAGATTTATAAAAAAATATATTGAAAAAACTAAAAGCCATGTCAATGAATATTGCATCCAAAAAACCCAGCCAGACACATACATTTCGAATAACATTTAGTTAAAGTAACATCCAGAAAAAAAAAATCGCTTTTTCCATTTATATCCATTTAGAAGTCTTCGGTAAAAGTATAAAAAAAAGTTCTAGCTCTGATGAGGAAATGGAGATATATTGCATGAATGGGTACGTCATATTTTTGCTAACAGACGAATCACAGTCGTCTCTTATAATATAATAAAAACTAATTTAAATTCCCTTCCTTAAAGGAACATTTTTGTACAGAAAAACAGCGATTTTTCATACCGATACATACATGCATACATAAAACACTTGAAGAAATAGATTGCTATAATTTTTACATAATATGAAAGCAGTGCGTCCAAAAAAAAGTTCTTATTGGAAATCTAATAAAAATAATGTCAGTAACGAGTAATGAAAAAAAATTTTTAGTATGTAAATACTTCTATAAAAAAGAATATAATATTTTTTAATATAAAAATAAAAGCAAGAAATATTTTTAAAAAAATTTAAGTCACCTCCTACTTAGATCAACAAAGAAATTTTTTATTTTAGATACTTTTTATTAAATAATTGCAAATAATATAAATAATTGATTAAAAAAATCATACCTGGCCGAAACAAAATCAATTTCGTATTCGCTGAAAATAAATCAGAACAGACTCAGGATACAATCAATTAGCGTTGAATTATCAACGCCAATTGAGACAACACAAATGAATGAATTTTCTAGGCCACATGGAGTAACGCGATACAAATTAATTTTTTTTAAATTCTGTATTATTTTAATTCGAATGTACTTCAAAATGAATCCGAAAAATCTATTCATTAACAATTTTTAAATTTTCAACAAACATTAAGAAAATAAACAGAATCGTTTTAAATAATCGGTCAAAAATATATTAAGCCTAACATCATAAGCATGGGGGAAAAAAGAAACTGAATTTTTTACTTATTTGGCGGTAGGAAAATGAAGATTTTTGGCGATAAAGTTAGTTTTTAGTGAATTAATGACTCAACGTCATTTTTTGAGTTATCTTTGGCACATACAGAGACAGACGGATAGACATTTTCCAAAAATGAGAGCTCATGGAAGTTTTAAGAAAACGTGGAGATTTTTAAAAATCTCGAGTTAAAATTTTTTGACGGATACTATAATGTCTCAGTACTACTTATATGAAAAGGTAAAAGTGCAATTATAGGAATATTTAAATATTTTCCACAAATATCTTTTTTAGTTTGTAAACGAAACGCTGTAATAATCACTTAATAAGAAGGCTTTATTTTGTTTATTCAGCAGCTCAATAAACACGTGTTAAGGATTTTTAGAATAACAATAGCTATTAAAACTGAAAAATTTATTCCTTTTCGGTTCGATTATTCAGCGAAGAACAAGTAATTGATAAATCAGATTTTTTACGAGAAAATTAGTTTATTTTCACCAAACATTCTAATCAGAATAAAGATGGGTAATATCATCATATAAAATTCTTAATGAAGTAGCATACGTGAAATTACTTTTTTTTGTATGCATTATATGTATGCTTAGCAATTCATTAGAGAAAGTATTCACTGAGGCAACATAATCAGCGATTGTGAGACAAAAAAAAATCCATTGTTTCTTATGAATATGTTCACAGAAATAAAACAAGAATAAACATCTGCTTGTTATAACTTCATTTCAAAGTTTTTTGTTTTGTTTTTGCCCTTATTTTTACGCAAACTTTCACTCTCTTTTTTTCATTGTTCAGAATTTTTTTTTCTTCTTTCATTTTGTAGATAAAAATGCGTCGCTTGGGAACGAAAGATGTTCCCGATTTTAATACATCTCTGCACTCTTCAATACAGCGGACTGGCTTTTCAAAGTTCTTTTTTTTTTTTTGTTGTTAAAACTCTTTTAATTTTTTTTCAGCGCCAACCGGCGACGTTCTCAACTCTGGCAGATGATTTTTTTTTTTTTCATTTTTCTTCTCTTCATCTCACTTCGCATACTTGAGCGAAAATTGATTGAAGACGTATCTCTTCGTTCCCATTACATTTTTCTTCACAGATTTCTCTTACGAGAAGAAAATTTATGTACAGCCTTAACATATATATTTATATACATATATTCCTTATTCTTTTCACTTTAAAAAATTGTTATTTTCTAAAGCAATATTATAATTTTATTTTTCGACTTTTTATTTTTTTATTTTTAACACAAAACTTTGACTTATCTTTTTTTTTTACGGTGATGGGTTTTTTTCTTCCCTTTCTTTTATTTTTCTTCCTTTTCATCTGAGAATAAAACAGATTACGGGTTAACACACCTCCAAACTAAACCATATCTTTCCTCTTTTTTTTCGCCATTTTTTTCGAAGCAAAGTACTGAAAAACCAGCTGATCATGGTTCTTTAAAACTTTTTTTATGACTTTTTCGTTCTTTTTCTCCTCTAAAAATACTTATGCCTTCTGCTTAATGCATATTGGAATAAAAAAAGAAAAAGAAAGAAAGGAAAACAAAAATACTAAAATACTAAAACATACAGATAAACTCAATGCAAGCAAATTCACGAGCACTGACGAAGAAAAAAAAATGATAAGCACAAACAAAAACATATTTAAAAGCAGTTGTTCCCTTGTTTCCTTTTTGATGGAGAGAAAGGGGGGGGCGATCAAACTCCAACCGAAGCAAAATTCGTAAAAGAATAATTAAAAAATAATGGATGCATATCACATTGTACAATACACCAAAAAAATAAAAGGAAAAAGTATTGCTTGGTTGTAAATATTAGTTTTTTCGTAGGTCGCCAGAATCCATAAGCTCTTCAGCTTTTCGTTGTGTAATAAAGAAATCTTTTGTGCAAAAATCGGCAAAAATAAATAAATATTAATTTTGTACCTTACTATTCAAATCGAGTTGAATTCAGAAAACACAAATAATAGATTCGAATAACATTTTACAATCAACTGAAAAAACAAGCAATATAAAAAAATTAAATTAATTCTTATTTATATCGACGAAGGGAAAAATATTTTAGTTACATCTCAGTAAATAATTACAATTAATGTAAATAATTTATCAATAAATGAATGATTGTCGCAAGAATTGAACTCGATAATTCTTCACTTTTACGTAAAAAATGCTGAAATCCTTACATTTTAGCGATTGAGCTACTGCCTGTTGATTTTAGTTTTCATTACAAACTGCTAAAACGCTATTTAACCTTTTTGCAGTCCAAAATAATAATAAAAACAATAATTAGATGTAATATTATTCACCTAATACAAAGATTTGTTTATTGCTATGAAAAATAAATATATATAATTCTTTTAAGTCAAATTTCTTTGAAAAATTTATCTACCTCTCTTAACCATTAAGTAGGCGTTTTTAACACTTGAATTTGAAAAATAAATAAATAAAACGTCAAAATGATGCACAGTCTTGAATGTCAAGCCACACTCGACATCGGACCGAGAAGGGTTAAAGTATTAACAATCAATTCAATTTAATGAAATTAATATTTGAAAAAACTGTATTAACATAAAGTGTCATCAATAGAAGTTTTTTTTAAATGAATTACTCCTCTCTAGAGCAGTTAAGTTTTGGGAAGACTCAAGCGAATAACTAAAATGCTACTAACGAATATTTGTCCCTCCTAAGTGTTGTATAATTTTTGGAAATTTGAAATATTTGAATTTGAGTGGATGAATGAAAAGTATTTTATTAACGACTGAAAATTTTAACAAGATATATATAGAGAGTGTGTTAACTAACTGTAGGAATACATAAAGGGGGGACAAAAAAAAGAAGGAAAGAAAACTAATTTGTTGAAAGATGAAGAGTAAGGGAGAATGTATGAGTTTGTATTAGTGATATAAAGCTGATTATTTGGAAATAGCTATAAAGGCCTAGAGTTTCAGGGATGAGGTATTGAGGGGCTACATACAGGTTTATTAAAATGAATGCTACTTGTTTTGTCGGCATATAAGTTTTTTAAAAATTAGAAATTCTATAAATTTTGAAATATTAGAGCACTAATAGCATCCTGCCAAGTATAATTGACGAGGTAACTTTTTAGTTTCTTGTATACATAGTATAGAGAAAATATAGTAATTGCCAAAAAATTCGTACTAGAAATTTTGACGAATCTCTACAATTTAGACTTCCCTGAGTTCGAAAAACACATTTTTGGGAAAATGGCCATCCATATGTTGGTGAGAAAGACAATCCTAAAACACTTTTAGCAAGATGATTAAATTTGGTTAAATGGTTTTACACCAAATCTGTAGATTTGTATCAAATTTTGAGTAAAATCAGTGCAGAGGAAGTTGTAATGCTAGCCTTATAAGCCAGATAACATATACGATACCGTAGTCATCTTTTGTATTATGGTCATGTTACTCGGCTACAGGCTCTAGAGTCGCAAGTTCGTATCGCGACCTTCATTCGATACATTGGTGACCCGGACGTGATTTGAACCCGAAATCTGGTGACCTTGACAACGCAAATTCTCGCAATAGTCATGACACCATCTACTCGCAACAAAATCGTCAGACTAACTTGACGAACAAGCAGCAACTCGCCATAACGCTTGGCGCAATACAAATCGTTCGCTTCTCCGCCGTCTAGTACTGTAGCGCCAACCTTATAAGCCAGATAACATCTACGATACCGAAGTCGACTTTTGCGTTATGGTCATTTTACTCGGCTATAAGGCCCTAGCGTCGCAGGTTCGTATCGCGACCTTTAATCTCTACAAAGTTTTTAATGTCCAACGGTCTGCATATGATACGATAATAACAAAACGAAGAGAAAGCTAACTAGATAAAATTTGGTACACGAATTTAACATCTATAATGTAGACACCTGTCAAAGTTTGAGATAAAACTAAAAAATTGTTGGCTGTCTATCGATCTGTGTTTTCAGAGATATTTAAACGCCATCACTCAAAAACACAATGACAAGCATATCAAATTTGGTTTGGAAATTTTTGAATACTGAAGTTTCGGTTTCAATTGGTTAAAAAAAAGGTGTTTCAAACACAAATTTGATTTTGAGATATTAATGCATGCTAGTCCTAATCTCCAAAAAACTCGCCAAGAATGATACGATAGTTTCAGTAAAAATGTTGAATTCACGCCAAAGGTTAATATTCCGTGACTATTGTATGCCAGTGCCACGTAAGGTATTTTCTAGCACGACAGGTTTATTAGAGTGCAAGCGTGAAAGTTTGCGTTTGGGGAAAACAGTCCGGCTTGTTGTACTGAGTTGTTCATTAACGCCAAATGTCTATTTAACCCTTTCAGCTCTTAACTATTAAAATGTGGAATAAAAAAGACATTGATGGAAATTAGTGATAAAGGCCACCAAGAGAACATCCACATAATTTCATCTCATTTTCAAGACGGATATAGAATCAGGAAGTCGTGGAAAATGTCACCATCGGATTCGAAAAATTAAAATTAATAGCTTAAAATACCGCGGTGGCAAATGCCACCGTGAGGGCCGAAAGTGATAAGCAATACTGGATGCAAAGAAATATCAGAAATAAAAGTAAAACAAAAATATGAACACATTTAAAAGCGAATGAAAAATAATTAATTAAACATAAACTATCAAAATGTTAAGATAAAAATTTATTAAATTGTGTTTAATTGATAAATTTATTTATTTTTTTAAGAAGATCTTATAACATAGACTATTTGGGACGGCAAAATGCTCATTTCGGTACTTTTCTGTTAGCCAGGCGCAAGCGGAAAGTCGCCAAATAATGTAGAACTCCGCCAAATTTCTTACAGTGATTTTAA
>JAOUZG010033333.1:132603-149207 GCA_026289955.1 Argiope argentata
TATATATCACCAAACTTATGATTTACATAAATCCTGAAAATTTTAGGCGGGGGATTCGATCCTGACAAATTTTATATACATAAGGCCCTTCATATGATAGTAATGAATTTCGAATCTAGAGCTTTTTGTTATAAAAAACCGACAACTTATCACTAGTTTACAGCGGCCGAATGGCGATTGTTAAAGCAATTAGAATAAGGGAGGAAGATTACAAACAAATAAAAATCACCGGACATGTCCCCTCCCATTTGATTTTCTGCATTAAAAAAATACAATTGTAACTTTTATGCTTCCAATATGGTACAGAAATGGATGCCACAATACTGATAAAAGCAGGATAAGCTTTTAAAAACGCATCTGCTTTCAAAACAGTGAACATAAAATTGCAATACTGGTAAAAGCAGGTAAAAACAAATCTTTAAAAAAAAAGGAAAAAATGTTTTTTTAAAAAGGAAAGAATAAAGGGGTAAAAAATAATCTTTATTTTTAACCCGTAAATTTCGGAGACTCCAAAACAACATCATGTTTTCACAATAAAAACAGCATTTAAAAATGTAAAATAACACTAACACTGAGAAAAAATATTCTAACGGTTTTATATCAAAAAAAGATCTGTTATAGCACTAAGAATATTAAATTTATAAAAATTATAATTTCCCAAAAAATCGACTTTTTACAGCAGTCTTTTATTTTAATTTTATAATTCCTTATGTACCACAGTTGCCAAATTACAGCAAATCGTTATAAGAATACAATAGAAATTAGTATGCTAAAAAAAGTAATAAAAATAATCTTTTTTTAATAGCATGTTTTTCTTACATTCCATCTCAATTTTTAATTACTTATAAGAATATTTTCGTTGATTCAGGAAATGGATACTAAGATTTTTTCACGTAAAAGCTAAATCGGATTAATTTAAAAAAATTGTAATCATAAGCGCTCACGCCAAGTTTTAAAGATAAAGATAAGAAAGATAACTGATAAAAATGGAAATACTAAACATATGCGTCGCTTACATTTCGATAAAATAAGCAGATAACGAAACAAATGCAACTAATTTACACAACAAGCACTCCAACAAATAATTGTCCAACAATGCAATTTCCATGAACCAGTTCAATCGTAATGTAATCAATCATACGGAAAATATTTTTACAGAGAATTCTTATGCAATTTTGGAATGGAGTTTTTGTACTCTAAAAGATTAATTAGTAAATAGCTCACATTTCAAAGAGAACAATGGAAAACAAATGACGCTATTCCCAGAATGTTATCTAAGTATCAACCTCATTCTTAATAATATGGTTATGCAACAATTTTGGGAAATATAGACATAAAATGAACTGCATTCTGAAATTTAGGAAAGCAAACCCAACATTTTGATACAAAAATATTTTAAATGCCTAATCGTAAAAGATGGGTTATAAAAAAAATTATCTTTTTTGAAAAACCATTATATAGTATCAATTTTCTGACGATTAAAAGCAATTATATAAAAAGTATGAAAATAAAAAATAAACGTGTTAAGTCCCACAAAGAAGATAATTCCTTTAAAACAAGGTGTGACAACATCCTTGATCCAGAAATTAAATTTGGCCCTTCAATTAATTTATTATAAAAATAAATAAATAAAGACCCCCTTCCCAAATACCATTTAAAAAATTCTTTTAATATCCAGAATTAAGTTAAATTAAAATTATAAAAACTATATTTGCAATAAAAATACCTTTTTAAATAGTTATAACATTTATGTTCTATTAGATCAAAATTTGTGTCGGGCCAAATAATATTTCTAAATAACCTTTGGCACAATTTTGGCAAATAAAAAAGTTACCAACAATTTTGCTTTGAACAGAAATATTTGAAGCCGTCTTGAAACGATGTTAGTAATGATCCAGATATTTACAAAAATAATAAATTATTTCATGAAAAAATAAGCTCAAAAGGTAAAATTCCAACCTTTTTTTACTTCTAATTTTACGAAAACATTTGATGCAGTCATGAGAACCATTTAAAAAGATAAATGGTTTTCCGTACTGGTAAGCATTGGAATGCCCATAGAACAACACAATTTATTTTTATTAAGCTTATAAACGTAGTCTGCTGTTCAAATAACTAAGTTATTTCAAAAACTCGATTAATAATATCGGTATTTTTTCCTCAGTTATTTGTTTCATCAGAAGTTTCAAATAAACCGAATTAAATTTCACGGTAATTAAATTCAAGTTACCGTGAAACAAATAATGAAATAATAGCTAGTTTTCTTAAAGGAAAAAAAAAGAATGTAATTTAATGGCATTTTTTTAATTAAAAAAATGCACAAATGTTTTTTTTTATGTCTCAAATGCATTAAAAGACAAAAATATTTTTAAAACCAAATTTTATTTTAACTTTTACGTCTAAGAAACTAATTCGGTTTGAAACCGTGAGAGTGGTTGGTCTCTCCAAAATTTTCTCGCACACTCTCTAATGAACTTCTACTGGCAGAGAACACCTTACATGATACTGGAGAAATATTAATTTTTGTCGTGAATTCAGTATTTTTACTGAATCGGACGTGTCATCCTTGGCGAATTCATAGGCGTTTAATCCCTGGGATGCATCCTGGCAAGTATTCAAGAATTAAATTTTTCTCAACCGATTGAGACAAAAAATTAATACAGAATTGCATTTATAGTCACAAATTCCCATAACAAATTTGATATATTTAATTAATTGCATTTTTGAATTATCGCATTTACGTGTTTATGGTAGTACAGCCTGACAGATAGTCTACAGGTGGTTGGATTTCTCTCAAAATTTGATAGGTGTCTACAGCACAGATGTTAGATCTGTTTACCAAATTTTATCTATAACACTTTTTTAGTTTTTATAATTATCATGTTAACTTATATTCGTATAGATAATCACAAATAGACTTCCTATGAACCAATTTTACTCAAAATATGATAGAATTTTTTTTGGAAAAATTTCAATCATCTAGCTCAAAGCGTTTTTGTCGCAGACTATATTTTCCAAAAACAAGATTTTCGAATTCAGGAGAGATTAAGGAAGTGAAGAACCGTTAAAGTTTTGAGTTCGATTTTTTTGACGATTACAATACTTTATCTATATTAAGTATACGAGAAATCAAAAAGTACAACAAATTATTGTTACTCAACTGTTGTATTCAAATTACAACAAATCATTGTTAGTTAATGAGCATCTACGGCTACAGTTAGATGTTGCAGATTGACTAATTGTTGGACCACCAATGGAAAAAGTTTGATTCTAATAATGAATGATTGAAAAACTGTTCTGGTTTAAATGAATTCGATTGAATAAAACTCCAGCACATTATTTTGAAACCAACTTAATGATGACTAATTTTAAAAATGAATACGTGTATGCACACACATCTGTGCGCATCTTGATTATCTGTAGGACAGGCCTTTTGATCAAGATCTATCAAATTTGGCACATATATAATATGGAGGATGAGAATGTGTATTATAGTACGATTTTTTAAAAACTTTAAACAGTATTTAAATAAAGCAAAATTAAACGAACATCTCATATTATTCCACAAATAATTTGATTATTTCATTAATTTTAAAATCCCCAGAAAGAATTCATCAAACTAATCGATTTAATCAATCAAAAATAGATCGATAACAAGCTAATAAACAAACAATTCGGTTAAAGGTTATTGTTTTTTATGGGTGCATTCATTACCCTATCACCTTTATTTATTCCAACAATATTATTAGAAACTGCTTCATATTAAGAAAACATTAATATACACTTCAGATATCGTTGAAAACGTGACGAATTTCCCGCCTTTATTCCCAAGCAAATCATTCTATCACTTTCCTTTAAAGCCTAAATCTGGAGTGGAGTGTTGAAAATTTTCTCGGGGGATCCATTCCATCTGCCAATAACCCCGGAATACCTGAAACCGGTGCTCCGGTCGGTTAGCGGACTGGAAAACAGAAGGTTCTGATTGAACCGAATCCCAATTTCCCCTCGAGGGACCCTTCCCCAACCTTTTCATTAAACTTTCCAGAAGAAAGTCATTCAATAACCGAAAGGAAATAACTCTCTCTGCTTTTGACAAGAAATAGCCACCGATTGGGGAATAAAATGAAAAAACGTTTCACGTAGGGGTTGCGGTTAAACGATTTTTCAATTCCGCTTTGCGCCATTTTCTTTTTTAAAAAACAAAAAACTGCAGGGTCTGCGGTCAAACTATAAATCAAACCAACCACGAATGTCGAAGACTTGCTGGTCGTTTCATTTTTTTTTCAAACTTAAGTCTGAACGATTTCCGTTTCGTACGGTAAAACAAATAAATAAACAAATAAACAAACAAGAAGTTTCTGGACACGCGCTGTGGACATATATTATATTTACAGTCCACTAGAGCATGATGAATATATACCCTCTAAACTTTTTGATATTACTTTTTTTAGCATCTAGAGAGGGCCTAGTTTATGCTTATCAGCAGTCCGAAAACCGGGATAAAATATGAGAGAAGGGAAAAAGTTAATGACTTGTATCAAATATAAACATATATTCCTCGTGATCTTTCTTTAGAATGACTGATATATAGCCATCGTTGCCAGGGATAAAACTGCCAAGTTTCTTTTTACTAATGAAAAATTTATTTAATTAGCAGTCATGAAATCTCCATTAAATGCTTTTTTTATACAGATATTTACACTTATACTTCCTTTACTTCAAAAATTTCATACTTTTACTTTCTTTACTTCAAATATTTCATACTTATACTTTCTTCTTCATACTTATACTTCTCATACTTCAAATATTTTATACTTATATTTCTCATACTTCAAGTACTTTATGCTTATATTTCTCATAGTTCAAGTATTTGATACTTATATTTCATATTTAAACTTCAAATACTTTCAACACATCTTATTCATACTTTCAAATATTCCCCACTTGCATTTCTTATACATCAGACTTATGCTTCAAATATTTCCTACTTGCATTTCTTATACATCAGACTTATGCTTCAAATATTTCCTACTTGCATTTCTTATACATCAGACTTATGCTTCAAATATTTCTCACTTGTACTTCTTATACTTCTTATACTTCATACTTATATTTCTTATACTTCAAGTACTTCATACTTATACTTCTTATATTTCATATTTATACTTCAAATACTTTCAACACATCCTATTTATACTTCAAATACTTCCTATTTGCATTTCTTATACATCAGACTTATACTTCAAATATTTCACACTTCTACTTCTTATACTTCAAATGCTTCATACTTGTACTTTTTATACATCATATATTTCAAATACTTTTACTTATACTTTTCTTAGACTTAATTAATACTTATACAAAAAATTTAAAAAACAGCGATGAAATACTTTTATTTTTCATACTTTTTCATCGGCTATTAAGAAATCTTCATTAAAGGATTTCCTTTATTTTTCTCATTATTTGCAAATTAAATTTAAAGTATGTGTAGCATAATAAATGTTACAATAATAAGAAAGAAAATTACATCATCTTTTGAAAGCTACGTTAATGTAAATACAATGCGCAAAAAAAAAAAAAGGATATCGATGGAATTCCGACATAATATCGTCTGAAACTTTATTTTTAATTAGAATGATATAATTTATCAAACCGGCAATTTTAACATCTTATAGTTTTTGAAAATATATAGGTGGTTCCAAAGGATTAAAAAGAAAAAAATGAAGAAATTTTGTTTTCTTGCTTTCTCTTTTTTTTTTTAGTTATTCGTAATTTCCAAAGAACAATGCACATTTAGTTAAACTTTGATAAAATGAAAAATTAAATGAATGTTTAAAACAAGGCATATGGATGCTTATGTTTTTCAACAATGAATTTTAAACTCTATCTCAAACATAAGAGGTAAAAAGGTCTGAATTTTCAAGTGATATAAGTCAATAAAAGCAGTCTTCAACTTCAAGTTCCATGGGCCATTAATTAATAATTAAATAAGTAAATATTTTTCCCATATTTAAGTTATTTTAAATTCCACTTGGACACCACTGTGGTGCTTAGTGTTACAATACTGCGTTTGAGCAACTTTTAATTAACAAAAATTAATTATTAAATAAAAAGGTTTATACATTTCAAAATTTAAAATTCTTAGTAAAAAAAGGGGGCTCTGAAAACTGCTATTTTAAATTTCCTGTCATCATGTGAGAACATAATTATTTTAAGGTATTGTTTGTCTTAATTAATTTAAGTGATCATCCAATTTAAATAGGTTTGGAACAATAATGCGATTATCAGAATAAGCATGCGTCGATATATCGAGAATTGGGTACATTGCGGACAATCGTTCCAAGTTGTAACTTCTTGTAGGTGATAAGTCGCCAAACAATCTTTATCATTTTCTAATAACCCTAAAAAAGGAATTGCTGTCTCGAAAGCGATTAATCGCCAATTTTCTGTCCGTTAGTTTTGTGACTTTAAAAACCCCAAACCAATACAACATCATGTTCTCACATGATAAAAACATTTTAACAACAGCAAAACAAAAGAAAGAAAGAAAGAAATGTAACTACGTTTCCATCGACTTAAACTTTTGAGTTACGAATTAAATTTCTATTTTTTAATGATTTTTTGGCGATAAATTGCCAAATGAGACAACTTTCGGGACTTTTTTCTAATAACCCTAAAAGCAAAAAATTGGTGCTTCAAAAGCGATAAATCGCAAATTTGTTTCCCAAGCAATTTGAGGCTTCAAAATTCTCAAACCAAAACAATATTATTCTGTTACATGCCAAAAAAAAAATGCAGATGGAATCAAATATCATCAATATTTTATCAAAATATCGAACATCAAATTGTCACTCCATGGAAGCAAGACAACAACATAAATTAACTACATTGCTCTATGACTGCAATATATTGTTAGAAAATGCAATATGTTGCAGGTCAATTCAGATAAATATTAAAAGCGTCATATGTTTTGAGTACAAAATAATGGCGATAATTCTATTGCTATTCACCGCTTCTAGCAAACGAAGTATATAAAAAGAAAACATTATAATAATGAACTATGGCATCACTGCATTGTGGCCATTAAATACTGCAGCAATATAAAAAATATGAATTAATTTTTCAAAATTTTTCTTTTTAATTTCTGCAAATAGCAACTTTTCAATAAAAGCAGACGATTTTTTTTTGTGTGGGGGAAATAAAGATTTAAAATTATTTTAAAGATAAAAATCAAAAGAATAATGATTATAAAAGCCATTTTTGAACACGGATTTTCTGTATCAAAAATCTTTGAATAATTTAAATGCCTCATTACAACATGTAAATTCATTTTTCAGCTAAATTTTTAAATATATTTTTAATGTATCATTTTCAACGGACTTTATTTTTGCAATAGAATTCAAGATGTTTCCAACAATTTCATCAAATATTTATTTCATAATAAGTTTTTCTACCACTATTGAAAGGTAAATAAATTTATTATTTAAGCAATTTATGAAATAAATTAAATTACTCAGGCATTGTTTTTATTGATTCCATAATATAATGGAATTTACTCAAGGACTAGTTCATTACTTTTCTGTTTATATAAAGCTCAAAATATGATAAAGTATATCAGAATCTGCTCTTAAAATTAATTTGTAATGGAAATAATAAACATTACGTTACGCATAAGATATTAAATTGTAATTATACAACCAATATTTCCGATGGAACATAGAGCCATTAGAATTTTTTATGATTTAGAAAATGGCATTTCCCTTTGAAACAATAACGTCCGTTCTAAAAATTAACAATAATATTTAATTGTTTCTTCTATCATGTATAATGCATTTACTTAAATTACTACTTTGTAGTCACTTAATCATAAGAAAATATATCAATGGCTAAAAACTTAGAAACGAGATTTTGAAGAACCTCTACGTTTTAGACACCCTGATTTCGAAAAACACATTTTTCGAGAACGTCCGTTCTTTCATAAATCACTAAACACGCTTTGACCTAGAAGAATGAAATTTGGTAGCAGTCTTTACATTCAATATATATTTTTTTACAATATTTTGAGCACAATTCCCTGAGTAGAGGTCTGTCTGTCAGACTGATACAATTTAGCACGATAACTACAAAACGAAAAATGCAAAATATTTGATACAAGAGCTATAAAATTCGATACAAGAGATTATACAACAGACTCTTGTATCTATACTATATGCAGACATCCTGGCACGGAGGTAGCGTGTCTTCCTCGTGATCTGGGCGATCCGGGTTCTAGTCCTGGTTAGGGCATGGTTGTTCTTCTGTGTACTATCTGTGAGGAGTGTGAATGTACCCCGCTATAAAAAGGGACTGTGCAAGCGTGTGCGTTTCATCCTCATATGAGCTAGAAGTCAGAATTCTGTCCTCGGGTTCCCAGGGGTCCATACCCTCAGAAGCTACCGCATCGCTCTTACCGTTGTAAAGCGGACACGTCATAAACATCATCTATACTATAGTCTAGACACCATTCAAATTTTGAGCCATATTCAACAAGGGATCATCAAGAACCCTCTGTCGATCTGTACTTTTAAATACAAATGACATTTCAAAGTGGTTTAAATGTAACAAATTTGATACGGGATTTTGTGAATAAAATTGTAGTTATGTGCCAAATCTTTTGTTTCAATCGTTTGGGGAAAATTTATATCAACGCAAATTCAATTTTCGGAATCTGGTAATCGCCACATAAGTAGGAATTAATCGCCAAATAACTAGCCAACGATATAACAATAGTAGATTCAGTTGTTGTTATTGCCGTGTTCCGCTTTACAACGGAAGGAGGGGTGCATTAACTTCTAAGGAAATGGACCCCTCAGCACCCGAGGGCAGAAGTCTGACTTCTAGCTCACACACGTCACAAACCCTTTCTACGGAGCGGACTTCATTTGTGCATTTCATTCAATCATCCACAGATTGCAATTTAGATCTAGAATAGAGAACGATCACCTATGATCTCTAGTACGCCCCCCCCCCCAGTATTACTCACAACATGGAGGACTTTTGATCACGACAGATTTAGCCCCTTATCTACTGACGCTACTTATAAGCACCATTTAAATCTGGATTACATTTTCATAATATGATTAATTTTGCCGATGGTATTATAAAAAAACACGGAGAATGTAACCCAAATAGCAAGAAGTTAATATAAGGTAAAAGTAGGAGTGAAAATATTTAATTAATAATTAAATTTATTAAAATATTCTTATAAATTAAAATTTTTCACTTGGGTTTTCTGGGAATATCCTGCAAGGAAACTTAAATACTGGTGCAAAATGAAGTTGGAAAATTGATGACAACATAATTCAGTAGATAAGGGTTACGAGTGCCAGTGGCACACACTTGGTGAGTCTTCGGGCGGCGAAGTTCGAACTCACAACCTAAGGAACACAAGTCCAATACTCTACAAACCAGGTTATTCCAGTACAGTAGATTCAGTTAAAAGGATAGATTAAAGGTGAATATTTCGTAATGTTTATAAGCAAATACCATGTAAGTCGTTCACTGGGATAACACTTTTATTAAAGATTGAGGAAGGGAGTTCTTGTCTGTTTTTCAAAATAAAGAAAACCTTATGGGCATCCATTCAGTAGGAGTTAAGTGGCATTCTTGGTTCCCATTAGGCGGCAATTAAGGAGCTTGCAAGAGGTGATGTAATCATAAAAACGCGCTCTTTAGTACGAGAGGACATTATCTCAAAAGAGCAACTTGTAATTCTTGGTCATAAGGAAATAACATAAGGCGCATGTTCATACATTTCGGGAGTAACATAACGCGACGTCGTTTTCGGAAATGGAACTCATTGAAACAATAAAAGGACTGACGACGGAACCATCTTGCGTTGAGGCCCAATTCTTGAACCTTCACACAGATTCCATTTCCTTTCCCTATTCGAATATTCCACAAGCACCCTCCTTTTCGAATGTTTTCGAAACTTCTCTCCGGTCGAGTGTGGCGGCTTTCGTCAAAAGGGGAAAACTTCAATGAGCCGTGGACAATGCAGTTGTGAAAAGACGCATTTTATTAGAGGACAGGGCAGTCGATTGACGTGCTGTGCGTGTGCCAAGCCCGAATAAGGGGCTGTTTGTCCAGAGCGCAAGACAGAGAGGCAGATCGTAGGGTGAAATTCAAGGACACACTGGGCGATTTCATAAATCGAAGGCGCGGGTTGAGCTCGCGTAACAGATAAAAACGTAATCAAATAAGAATTTTCATTTCTTCATGTGTTTTTTTCAGACAGAATTATATAAATAGAAGTAATAATCATATGACTATACTCTTCTGGATGAAATACAATAACCTGTATTCACCGAAGCATAAAATTTTTGTATGAGAAACGTAGAAGAGTCATCAAAATCTCAAATTTGGCGATTTGGCGATTATAATATTTTTTTTAGGTATACTTAATATAGACTAAAATAAAAAGTTGGAAAGAAAAATAAAGATAAATAAACATGAAAAAGGGAACTCAAAACACTAACACGGAAATATTAATATAAAAGCTTCTTGTGCTTTGCATTAGTTGATTGTATGCATTTTAATCAGCGACATCTATTAGTAAGTATGCGAAGTATTTATACTTATGGTAATGACTTGGAGTTTACCAATTTTTTATTACTTAATTGTTACCATTTTGAAAGTTTTGTATTTAATATTATTGAGTTATTCAGTGCATAAAGACCCCTATAATGGGACGATCCAGATTGAATTTTCGACATGCATTGCTATTTTCGTTTGATTTAAAGAAATCTGCTGCCGAAGCTTATCAGAAATTTTTAGAAATTTATGATGATGCTGCTCTGTTATATCCCAATTGTCGGTTTTAATCCAACCTATTTAATAGTAGTGAATTCGATGTTAATGAAAAAAAAATGGTTTGGTGGAACTCCCCCCCCAAAAAAAGAATGGAAGGCAATCAATTGTAAGACATTAGTGTGTGTGTGTGTGTGTGTGTGTGTGTGTGTGTGTGTGTGTGTGTGCATGCAATGCTATTTTAAACTTTTATTTGTATTCTAATTACTTTCTGAAGTTTTGTCTTAATTTAGCCATATTAACTTCATTCTAAAATATTCGCTTATTTCCTGATCCATTCCCCCTTTTCCTCCTTAATTAATGAAACAAAAGCTGCCCCGAAATGCTTTAGTGAGTGACTCCCACGCTCCGAGTGTAGGGATAAAATATTGCCGATCTAAACAAATTCTTCTAAATGATTCCCGCGTTTCCCTTGCCTGATTCGGCACGTAATCAGAAATCCCTAACAAAATTTCATAGCATATAAGACCAGGGATAAATGACTTCCATCTCTTTTACCTCCTGCTCTTATATCGCGCTGCGGGCGGTCACGCTCTGTCCGCGCCTCTTGTAAATAAATCATATCTCCCCGGGAGAGAATAAAACGAACTTTGAAAAATCGAAAATCTTTTCTCTGTCTTCGAAACCGTTTTCTGCTTCAAACAAAAATTATCTGTTTACACGCACGCACGCACGCACGCGCGCACACACACACAGAAAACCTATTGTTCTCAATAAATGTTTTTTTTTTAATTTTAAAATACATGCAAGCACCTGATACAATATTTGGTATATATTTGTGGTACTAGCTTGATAAAGTAGATGACTTTCATCGGACTGTAGTGTCACTTTTGTCTAATCGTTATATTACTCGGCTACGAGCTCTAGAGTCGCGGGTTCGGTCCTTGACCTTCAATTGTCACATATTTTTTTTTATACTTCCTCATCTCTTAAGCTTTGATTAAAGGACAAATAAATATTTCTTGCAAGTTTTTACCAAGTTTGTCAATCTGAATTATATTTTCACAGAAATAAACCAAGGAAAAGGCATTTTTGTCCATCCGCCTGAATACATGCGTATGTTTTAAACTAGAAAACCAAACTATGTAAATTCAATTTGGCTTATGACTTCACATTATATTAGTGAAAGTAACTTAAACTTTGGGCCAAATGCACCAACAAACGACCTCTTATCGAGCTTTCAATTCCCATGAAGATGATAATTTAAAAGCCCAACAAGTAAGGTGAATGAATTTTAATACAAAACTGTAGGTAATTGTCTCATCACAGACTAAATCGATGAAAGATTGGATAGTCAATTCGAAAGCAAGTGGAAAGGGTAGCTCACACACCTAACAAAATACGATAATAAAATTCAAAACGCCATCTTCATATTAAAATTGTAAACTTATATTATATTTTGAATTTAAACCCTCAAAACTAAATGTACGAATCTTGTACTCGATTAGTTGGTCCTCTTTTCTAATAGCACTAAGTTAAATACACATAAAGGTCAATGAACTAACCTTGCAAACAAAAAAATAAAAAAAAATGCTTTACTACAGCAGAAGTTTCCACTTCAAAACATTTAATTGCCCACATTCAAAAACTAATACATACATACCACATTAGAGTCTTTTTTTTTCTATGATTTTTCCTCTCCTTCTTAAGGCAAATATCATTTAAAAAACAGGAAACGTAAACAAAAAAATGAGCAAACACAAAATACAAGAAAAAAAATCTACTTTTTTTTCAGATAATTATTTGCTCTGTTGAACGTTCAGACAAAATACAAGAGAATGATGTACAAAAAATACAAACTAAACGAATGAATCGCATTCGAAGAGAGCAAATTAAGTAGAAAATTCATTCAAGCGGCTAAAAAAGAGAAGCAGAATGGGAATCTTTCCTTCTCTCTTAATTTTTTTCCGAGTCTAACAAAGAGAAAAACAATTGAATTAAATATTTCGACTTTTAGTTTCATTACATAATAAATTAAATGCACCGACTATTACATTCAATTATCTTAATTCCAGCATATTAATTGAATGAATCTTTGAGCTTCAATTTGATTCTACTGTAGAATCTTCGATCAACATCGATTTTATTAGAATTTTCCGAAAATATACACATATTTTCATTTTAAACAATTAAATTTATTTCATTAACACTGTTATTTAAAAGAGGCAAACACTTATATTATAAGCTAATCATTAGCAAAGTTGAAATTTATAATAATTAAATTTATTGCATTAGCACTATTATTAAAAGAAACAACCATAGATTATCAGTTAATCATTAGTACTGTAAAATAATTTCTTAAGAGCCTTGATACAAATTAGCAGCCCGTTTCTGAGTTCAGATCAGCTGATCACAAGGTGATAGCTAATGGTGGTACATATGCATATGTATGTAGATAGCAATATGGTCCCACAAATAGGCATATTATAAGTTCAGTTGAATACCATTAAAATTCTCTTCCCAACAGACTTAAAGAAAATTAACAGTATTTTGGCGTAAAAGGTTGTATTTGTCACATAATTCTGTTAGCCAGTGGTACCGTAAATCTACCGACCAACGATCCCCTATATCAGTCCCCACAGTTGAAAGAAATCGAATCCCCAGAAAAAAGGTAACTTAAAGGTTTAAAGCAAAACTAGGACTGTTTTGGAGCAGACCTCGTAATTTTGGATAACAATCAGATACCGAGGACGATACCTGAGCTGATACCCCCTCTCCAAACTGGTGCACCAGTGGAAAGATATTTGTCCCCCGCGGATTTAATGTGCACCAGGCCCACTTATATGACGGTTTTTCAATGGAATCGGGTTTCGAACCTGAAAAAGCAATACTGGTAAAAGCAGGTCAATCTTTTAAAAACGCATCTGCTTTCAAAGAATACATGATAATAAAATAATATTTGTAAAAGTAGGTAGTAAAATATATGCAATTAAAGTATGTTGATGAATATTGCCATTTATGTTTATTGCCTACGCTATTTCGAGTTTCAATTATTCGTTGCCTTCAGTTTATTTAAAAACCCCTAGTGAAAGCAACAACGTGTTCTCGCATGATAGAAACCGGGAATTTACACACACACTTTTTATTTATAACTAACTGTTAGAATCTTTTTCTATCTGCTCTCACGCTGACGATGTCATACAGCGTCATCTCGGATCTATTTCACCATGGTAAAATTGAGTGCAAGCTCAAAAACATAAGTCATGATAGATAAACTGTAAAATAAAAACTGTAATATATAGTAGATTATTTCTAATCACATGTTAAGCTGAGTGCATTCATGATTTCTTTATTTAAACAACCAGTTTATAGAAAATTAAGATTGAAAAATATTCTCATGTAATCAGTATTTAGTTTGTATTTTTCCCAAGTATATTTAGTATCCAAGTATTTTATATCCAAAGTAGTATTTAGTTCCAAAAAATACAATTTTACAACCACACACACAAAAAAACAACAACCCTAAAATGTATGCAATTTCAATTTCATCATGTCAGAACATCATTTCTGGAACGGCCAAGCATCGCGTGCTCGTGCGAGTCAAATGTTATTTTTATTCGTTTTAATTGTTTCATTGAAGGAGTCACTTTAGTATTTCAAAAGATCCAAAAAAAACTTTGTCCCGCATTTATTGCTTAAAAAAATATCACATTTCCTATTTATTTCATTTCATGTAATCACGTGCTCAAAATGACATCTTTCTACGTTTTATTTGCTGTAGTCATTATTTTTTTTAAATTAGAACTTTTGTAAATGCGATGGCGACGCGTTATTAAAAGCTGATTTTTTTGAGATGCACGTGCAGATAATAAAATGTTTATTTTTCGCCTACGGATTAAAATTTTTATTTTTTGCCTACAGATTTTTATTGATGCAAACACACACACACACCTCATTCCAAAAACAACAACATTTTCTGACATGATAAAGTAAAACAGCCCAGCAAAGTTTGATGTTCCAGAGATTGTAGGATTAATAGACAAAACATAAGATAGTTAGATTTAATATTCAATAGAGAATTGTACATTTTAAAGAATAATTTAACGAATTACGAGTTATAATCCGAACTTTTCAGCAATCGATTTAACAAACAAATTAAAAAACTGGTCGAGTATTTGTAATTATTTAGAACAAAACCTTAACCGTTAATTCTTCCTATTAAGTTCAAACTCTGACTTAACACGTTAACACCTTTCAAGAGGTCACGCAATGAAGAAGCTATAAATAAATTGCTTCAAAAATTGTTTAGCTTAGTTGATCATCTGTAACAGCTAAAATAAGATACTGGAACATACTAGCAGCTTGGACACCACTTGAGAGAAAAGAGTTTAAACTTTTCAGCTTATACATCATTGCACTGTGCATTCGGCTTTTAGTGCCCATTCACATCATTTGAATGATGTTTTAACATCTTCCCATTGAGGATGAGAATTTGCAGAAAAAGTCACTTCCTTAACAAAATCTTTTTGAAAAAATACATCCTGTAGCAAGGTAGAAATTTCTCACAATGATTAAACTAACAGCAACACGAGTCATTCA
The DNA here is from genome assembly GCA_026289955.1 of Argiope argentata. Lineage (NCBI taxonomy): Eukaryota > Metazoa > Arthropoda > Arachnida > Araneae > Araneidae > Argiope > Argiope argentata. The sequence goes on from JAOUZG010033333.1 coordinate 147,991, forward strand.
TGATTAAGTTTTACGGCAATATAATAATCCGATTATAATAATTTGGATTACCTGAGTACATCCGGTACGAATTATTGTATTTAGCAACAAAATAATTTAACAAAGCCGTTATTTCTCACCAGTATTTTATGTAAGATTTAAACTAATTTTAAAACTTCAAACAAACAGTTGATTTAATACGTTATTAACGTTATTATTATACGTTAACAGTTGATTTAATACGTCTTTTGGCAATGGATTTCCTGTCAAAACATATTAACCAGTAAAGACTACAATATCAAGTTTATAAATAAAGATTAATTAAATATGTAGTATAAATATATGTAATTTGATCTTTGTTAAAATATAATCAAAAAATGTTTTTTTTTAATGTGATGACATTTTTAACACTTTTTTTTAAACTTGACATTTTAAATAAAATGCCAAAAGAATCGTGAACAAAAACGCAACTGAAATTGTTAAGAAGGTGAAAGGAGAGAATTTTTGAACTCCATTTTTTATCCACTTTTTGGAGTATAGAATTTTGAATTCAAGGATTCCGATTGACTATTTAGTAAAAGTTTTAGAATTTAATAAATATTTATTCGATTAATTAAATTTTCATTCCAAATCAATGGCGACATCAAAACCTGAATTCGAAAAGAATTTAAGTTGCCATATGTACATAAAAATTAATTTTAAAGATAAAAAATTAGGAAATAAATAATAATGTAATGTTATTGCAACATACATGTGTATAAAATCAGCTATTAAACTAATAGAAAAACACGTAAAATATTCTTTTTTTTTTAATTTTTAAGAATATATACAAATTAATAAAGAAGTACACGAAAATAAAATTAATTCTTAAAAATTTAAATTCTAATTAATTAATTTTTTAATGATTTAAAATAGTTTTATGTCATATCATGATACGAAATCTTTGATAAAAAATTAAAATTGTGATTGATTTTTAAATTAAAATAATTGATTTTTATGATTTTTTTTTGATAAATAAGCTTTTTGGTTAAATATAAAAATATTCTTTCATAACTTAAATCTCGACGATTCTGATCATCCTTGAGATTTAAGTTATCATCGAAAATGCTTTGAACAAATGCTAAGTTATCATCAAAAATGCTTTGAACAAATGCTAAGTTGCCATCAAAAATGCTCTGAACAAATGCTAAATTATCATCAAAAATGCTTTGAACAAATGCTAAGTTATCATCAAAAAT
>JAOUZG010033333.1:154464-169909 GCA_026289955.1 Argiope argentata
CAATTAGATACACCGCAATGAAGAGTACAATAATCTCTTAATTTATCATCAATTAGCTACACCGCAATGAAGAGTACAATGATCTCTTAGTTCATCATCAATTAGATACACCGCAATTAAGAGTTCAATTCACAATTTGTTCTCACCCTCATTTGTGGAGCGATCATCGGCCTCCACAACAACAAGATAATTCAAAAACCCTTTAAAATAGACTAATAAAATCTGGTGCGCAGACTTCCCGCCAAATTTGACTGAAATAGATTCCCATTAAATTTTGTACAATATTTCATCCACAGGAAGGCACACTGTCCGAACACAAGTGAGCAGAATAAATGCAAAGAGTTATTTGAATATAATTTGATACACAGATTTAATAATTAAAGAGTAAATCTGTACCAAATTTTCAACCATTTCATCAAGGAATTAACCTCTTGCGCAATTTTGACGCACAATGTACGTCATTGGAAATTTCCTCCTATACTGAAAATAGCGTACTGCGTACGTCTACTAAATTCTTTGCGCTACTGTACTACTTAATGCTTATTTGAAATTTTTTTAGATAAGATGGGCACACGTTTCTACTAATTAATACATAGCGCAAGATGTTAATCATCTGTCTATACTTCAGCATGCATGCAAACCCGATAACTCAAAAACAATATTACTAGAATAAATTGAAATTTGATATGCAATCTTTTTATATAGTTACAATTCTGCCTCAGATTCTGTTTTCAATCGATGGAAGACATTCAAAGCACATAATAGGCTTTCTTTAGCATATTATGCAGCAAAAAGTGTTCAGACGCGGGACTCTTGAAAATAAAAATCTAAGCCCTCTTGGCATTCGTGTATCTGTCCAAGATCCATAAATTTATGCGAATGAATGAGGGGGAGGGAATAACAATAAGTATTATGCGAGAAATGTTCGGGGAGACCTCACCCACCGGTTACATTATGTCCTCAGCAGAAAAAAAGCTGGTATAAAAGTATTATCCTATTAATGCTGGTCTAAAAGTATTATCCATCCTAAAAGTATTATCCTATTTATAATAAACTTTAACATTGGCAAAGATAAGCAAGTGGAAGATTTCAAGAAGATACAAAATTTGAATTTCGTTTACAAAAACAAAAAGAAACTTATTCAATTCCTACGATTAGTTCACACTCTCCTTATATATATCTTTTTCAAATTCTCAATCGGTTATAAAGTACTTCCAATACATTTTTTAAAACTTGTACTGGATGATACCTGATGTTAATACAGTTTTTTTCTTCAAATCTTAATTCATTAAGTAAATTTAATTAATTTTGCTATTTTAAATAGAATTTGTAATAAAAATTGTAAACAGACAGTGTCTCAATCGATAATATGCAAAGATTTCAGTATTTTTCAGAGAAAGTTCAATTCTAGCGAAAATTAATATTTTTTTTGAAAAATTATTTATACGAATTGTAATTATCGATAAAACGCAACTAAAGTAAGAATTTTTTTTTGTTGGCCTACGTATGAATTGATTTAATTTTTTTTATCATGTCAGAACATGATGTTGCTTTGGGGATGAGGTTTCTGTCGTCAACAAAAATTCGAAGGCGAAAAATAATAATTTTATTATCTGCATCTCAAAAAATCAGCTTTTAATAACGTGCTGCTATCGCATTTACAAAAGCTCTGATTAAAAAAAATAAGTTAATGGCTACAGCAAATAAAACCTAGAAAAATGTCATTTTGAGCATGTGATTATAAGAAATGAAATAAATAGATAAACGGGATATTTTTTAAACAATAAATGCGAGACAAAGTTTTTTTTTTTTTTGGATCGTTTGCAGGATTAAAGTGGCTCATTCAATGAAACAATTAAAATGAATAAAAGTATAATTTAACTCGCACGAGCACGTGGTGCTTGGCCGTTCAAGAAATTATGTTCAGACATAAGACATTGAAATATGCACTGCAGATTCCATTTAAATCTTTTTTTTTAATTACTGGTTTGGAAAAAGCAATTCTCAACATCACAAAAGAAAATTGCATTAATATGATACAACGTAACACTACTTCATGCCTTAACTACAGAAGACATTTAGGTTTTTTAAACAATATACTAGAAATAAAATGGATGACGTCAAAAAACGTTCTTCAACTATTCACTGTTTTGACGTCATCCTAACCTTATGACACCTCATATTTACTGTCAAAAATTAGAGGAGGATTTAATATCGGCTTTACAGAAGTCGATCCTGACAATTTAAAATGCTTATGAGTCATTAAATAATGAAATATGGCAGTGATTTCACAAGCAATCCACTGATGAGAGACAGATAACCTCGACATACAATGCAAGTGTAACAGAATTGTTAAATACCAGTTTTATGCTCGTGGTAGATATGACAAAATAATAGTCGCGAATATGACAAGAAACTAAAAAAAAAAAGGAGAGGCATTTTAAATCTGCTGTCACATATTTCAAGTTATAATGCGAGAACTTTATTATGTTTAAGTCATTGTTTGTCTTAATTAATTTTTAACTCATTAACTAGTTTAAACTGGTTTGAAACAAACGCGTGACTATCAGATTACGCTTTCGTCCATATTCAGAAAAATGATGGTGTTTTTTCATCTCAAAATCGTTCGAGCTCCAAAAATTTTTATTTGTTAGCTAGAAAAACTGAAAATGAAAATTAAAAAATGTCTTTTGATAATTTCCCTCGCCGTTTCTTGTTCGTTTCCGTTTTCTTCTTTGTGCTTCGTCAGGCTATAACTTCTTACAACAAATGCCCTTTATAGGCCAGACAGGAGAATCGGGTACAACCCGGACATTCATGTCACGTTCTAACTTTGTATTGGTGATTAATTCACTAAGTGTAATAATATTATTTTTTAATAATTCTAAAGGTAAAAAAATAATGCCTCAAAAGCGCGACAAATCGACAATTTTCTGCCCGTGCATTTTGTGACTCCAAAAACATCAAATCAAAACAGCATAATCACGCCCAAACTTCAAGATGAAATCAGTAGAATTTGAAAAACCTCCATAACTGCAAAAATACCAAAAATACTCTTGTTACGATCTCGTAAATGAAAACAGTATTAACATAACCTGGCGAACCATTCTCGCTTTTAAATCGAGATCTACATCTCCTCGCGCTTAAATACTTTTTATCTTGTTACAGACAATTTAAGCGAACCCATTAATAATTTCGCTTTAACGCAACTTTCGCTTAAACCATTTCCTAGAACTGCAACATAGAGATCTAACTTTGATTGGGGAAATAATCCTCTTTTTAAAAGCAGACGTCTGATGTTAGCTAATTGGATATACAGTTTCTTCGGTGAAAACGCAATTTTCCTGATTAAATGAAGGATTCATGACGGTTCCCAAAATACTTATCTCTTTCATGTGGCATTCTAACACATGAATAAGCCTTAATCAAAGCATTACAAGGCGAGGCTATATTACGATGTTTGAATGACGGGGGGGGGGGTATTAGTCTAGAAAACTCACTTGCAGTATAGCAAAGAATTTTTTAGAGGCTTTTATCCAACTCAAGTATGTTCGTCAATATTTTTCTTAAATTTTTAGAATACTATGTATATAAAGAGAAATATTGTGATCTTAAAATATTCGATCCCTTCCCCTTCTCTAATTTCGAATAATGTATCCCCCCTTCAATTAACTTTCGATTAATCTGTGAATACGATAAGTCAGAAATTCAATACTGTTTATAGAAAATCTGTCAGTTCATCTAATTAGACCAATATAAACATTATAACTTAAAAACACAAACGGTTAGATGAATGAAATTCGGCTTTTAGATTTATCATTAGGTTTTCAGATATATATTAAATTTTGGAATCCACATAAAAGGTGGCAACCTGTCAATTAAATTTGTATTTTCGATGCATGTGAAGATGATAATAAGAGAATTTGACAACTTAAGACAAATGAAATTTGATGGGGGGTTTTTAAATTTCTACTAATAGTTCACACTTTCCCTATATTATACCGGGTGTCCAAAAAGTTCCCGAACTCCAAATTTAAAAAATCATTGTCCATGATTTTTTTTCAAGTATATTAAATTTTGCCATACGAACAATGAAACCATGGACATGCTTGAAGCTTTTTTCGGCGATCGACTTATCTCAAAAAATCTTTGGCCACCTCGATTCCCTGATCTGTCCATCCCGGACTTTTTTCTGTGGGAATATTTAGAGGACAAAATTTATGAAGGTGATGCTCAAACAATAGATGATTTGAAAATCGCAATTACCCAAAGGATGCAAGAAATCACTCCTACCATGTTAAAACGCGTTTCGAAAAACATGCGCAAACGAGTTCAACTTTGTCTCCAAGAAAGGGGTGGACATTTTGAACATTTATTACAAATGTAAGCTCAGTACTTTTTCCCTTGGTTATGCTAAAAGTGCTTTTTATCATTGGCATAAAAATAATTCTTTTTAAACCTCTTGTTTTTCTAAAATAAAATCACAAATCACCAGTACGAGAACTTTTTGGACACCCTGCATAATTTTGTTCAAATTTCCATTCGTTTAATAAAACACTTTTTATTCCTCACTCAAGCTCAAATACATTTTTTTTAAACTAGTAGTGGATGACACTTGATGTTAATACAGTTATTTTTAAATATTAATTCATTAATTTGGTTATTTTATTAATTAACCACTTGACAAACGAATTTATTTCACTCTCTAATTAGATGACACATCCTATTTTGGTCATTTATTGTTAATTAATTTTTTAAATTATATATGGAGCATTTGGGATATTAAAGCGTTTCAAATTGATTTTTGCGTATTTAATTAAATTCTACTGCTTAGTTGCAGACTTGAAAATAAAAATTCAGTCATGCGATGCGCATGTCAGACACGTCATTATTGTATGCGAAGTGGTTAAAAACTAACTTTCCCGCCCAAAATCTTCATTTCTCTACCGCCAAACAAGTAAGTCTTCAGTTTATTTTTTCTCCCACGTTAATCAGGTTAATCTTAAAATGTTTTCGACCGATTATTTCACATAATTCTGTTTATTTTCTTAGTTTTTGGTGCATTTAAATTTAAACATTGTTAATTCATAGATTTTTCGAATTAATTTCGAAGTACTTTTGAATTAAAATAAAATGGAATAAAGGAAATTAAAAATTTCTAACATGTATTGAGTTACCCCAACTGGCGTAGAAAATACTCGCATTTACGTCGCTCCGATTGGAGTTGGAAATTAACGCGTACGCAGTTTATTCTGATTTATTTTCAGTGGAGACGGACTTGATTTTGTTTTGGCCAGACATTTTTTTTGATAAATTATCTATATCAATTATAATTATTTTATAAAAAGTAACTAAAATAAAAATTTTCTTCGTTGACGTAAGTAGGAATTGACTTTGAAAATTTATATTACTTGTTTCTAATTATCAATATGGCAATTCTGTATCAAATTTTATACTTTATACGCACCATACTGTATTAATTAATTTATGTGAAAAATGAGGAGAACACTCCCAATGATGTATTACATCATTTTGTCTCATATATAGGGGTAATATTTTTCCCAAATTCCGATGGACATAAAAAAAACCAAGGGAACAAAATAAATTCATAAGTAAAAGTTATGTATAATCATGATTACTTTCTGGGATAATTGCTACAATGATTCAAGCATTTTTCATACCGATGAATAAGGAATTTTACACCCTCTTCAAAAAAATCATTGCTATCAATAATGCGTAATAATAAACAGAAACGTTCCTAATTAGCTCCCCATTAAGAACTTTTCGAACGGCCCGTTGCCTTTATGTATATATGGTCATAAATCTGCCTCTGACCCATTGTAGGACCACTCTAGCCAGTGGGTGCCGATCGGAGGTTACCAGCAAACTGTCGGTATAATACCCCGGAAAGTCACAAGTGAAGGGAAAGAGGGCAAAACCCTCTGGACTCAAGATTCGCACAGACTGTGGGGACAGTATTTTAGCATTTTGATATTATAGCCAATTCAATTCATATAAGAGATGAAGAAGGCCAGGATAGCCTGGTTGGTAGCGTGGGATTCATATTCCTTAGTTTGCGAGTTCGAACCTCGCCTACCGAAAATTCCCCAATTATGTGATGAATGGCGCTCCTTAGATCTGTCGAGGTCACAAAGTCCTCCATATCGAGAGTAATACCACTGGGGGCACTCGGTCAGAGGTGATGGCTCTTTGTTCCAGATCTAAATTACAATCTGTGGATGAGTAAATGAAAGGCATGAATGAAGTCCGCCCTTTAAAAAGGGTTTGTGAGTTGTGTGATCTAGAAGTCATATTTCTGACCTCGGGTTCTCAGGGGTCTATACCCTCAGAAGCTATTGCACCCATCTTTCCGTTGTAAAGTGGAACACAACAACAACAACAAGAGATGAAAAACAGTCGGTTCTAAGCTGCATTCTCCATGAAGGAGGACCAGGGAGGAAAATTGTCGAAATTTGTTAAGAACAAAAAGCTGGCTGAACGGATGGGCAAAACTGTGACTTTAAAGGGCGAATGTTCAGGCAATTCTATTTTATATTCGTTACATTAAAAGATAATTCCGAACTTCAAGACTAATGGGTAGCTTCAAAAAAAAAAGTTATGATCCATTTCTTATCATTGGCGGGAACATTTTCGAAGAAAGGATCGGAAACTCGATCCATATAAATGATAAAATGCCTAAATCTTCCAGGCAATTATGCATAAAAATAACCATATTTTTTTACAACTACTGGTAAAAATTCATTTTATTCTCATTATTTAACTTTTGTATGAGTACTCGAAGTTTTCAAAAAAAAAAAAAAAAAAAACTGTCTCCATGGTAACAAATACCCTTGTGTATGTAAATATTTTTCTATTAAGTCGATGTTAGTTATTATGTTTAACAAGATAGCCCACAATCCGATCCAACTTGAAATCCAGCTTGAGGAACAAGAAAACCAAATGACAAAGCTACAAAAGCACGTATTTTATAAATGGAAAAAGAAAAAGAAAAACAATAACAAATAAACGGAAACATGTACACAAAGAGAAAGCGACACACAGTGGAAACGCACAGAACGAGAGGGAGGGCAATTATGAAAATGAGATTTGGTGTGTTTCGGGAACAGAATTTAAATTAGTCCAGTCGATGGTTTTACGCCACAAAGAAAAATGAGATCCATGAAGAGGGGAGAAATATTCGATTACACTCCCCACAAATTCCACGGCAGATGAAAAATTGCTCCCTCTAAAATTTAATTATAGAAATTTTAGACATAGGTAAAGGTTTCATTGCTGTGTCGTGAATCTACGAATATGAAAAAGCAGGAGTTAAGTGAGGACTTATAAAAATGATTTTAAACACATTTCTAACAGCTATTCAGAAAGTGGAAGTGGATTTAGTGTTTAGAGCGACAAAAGAAAGAGTAATTTCACTCTCCCCTAAGCTATTTTCACTTCTAATCTCAGAAGAATTGGAATTACGATGATAGAGAGGGTTGAACAAAATGTAATTGGTAAGAAGTTTTCAATACTGTTTCACCAACAAAGGTTAAAAAATATTTCTCGGTCCTTAGCTTCTAACCCATGATAAATATCGAAGAACTTTAAGCATTAAAGCGGGTCATTTTGATGAGACAATAATTCATCGAATTTCAACTGTCCTTCAACAAATCTTAAGGGAATTACAGAAATGTAAATTAAAAAAACCCACCATTTTCATCACTTCTTCAGCTGTACTCGGCATAAATGTTCATCTTATGTATAATATATCCCTACCACGGCTAAAATTCAATCAAAATTATGTTAATCATCGATCTAATTACACAACGATTATTTTGAAGTAGATCTTAAAATGTCGCCACATGATGGTATCTAAAGTAGAAACGCATTCGTCAAATTTTCACGGCATACAAATGATTGATAACTTAAGACTTGATAGAATGAATATTCAAACGCCGCGGCTGTTAAATGAAATCGGGCTCTAAACACATGAAAAAGCTATTCCAAAGAAGAGATCATTCGATTAATTTATCTCCAAATCTTAATGAATGACAATTTTTATTATAAAAATTTTTCATTTTGAAAAATGCAGCAATTGTGTTCCATTCATCTGTTTAAAAACATATGGTTGGCAGAAATGAGTTTGAAAATTCTATATAGGATGGATATAAATGAGTTTGAAAATCTTATAAATGGATAATATGAGAATTATGACTTGAATAGGTATGAATTGCAAGGTATGATATTGTACAGCGCTTCGGAGTTCGTGTAGATTGAGAGTAGACGATAACAAGACGTTTATTCGTAGAAATCTCTAGAAGATGCAGGAAATGACAGCAGTTACGGGTCACAATTTGCAGCTCCAACTCAGCTAATACAACAGGAAACAAGCTTCCAAACACAGAGGTCTCTAATACCTCAGACAGATAACAGATTCTATGCACTCGCTTAAGACTCTAGTCTTTACTACTCTCTCTAGTCATCATGGTCTATTTGGTGGCGGTATTTGGATTTGACTTGGCGTGAAAATCTAGAAATTTCGACAAGGTTCTGGGAGGTTCCAGGCTATCTCGCTTACTACTGGTTCTAGAACTTAGGTAATGGGATTTTCCAGATCTACCTATTTCTCGCCAAATCTCACCAGGACGCCAAGAATTTCGCCAAAAGGTCGCCAAATCACTGGAAATACCATATTTGCGTAAAATATGTCTGAATTGCGCGATTTTCGTCCCAGAGTCTGAGTATTTCAGATCTGCCTGAGATATTTCAAAACGAATAAAAACATTTACATAGTTTGTAACAATATGCTAGTTAAATTTGTAGAATAGGAGTATATCGTTTTAAATTTTGGGGACGGGTGGATCTGTGCACTAGCCCTGCTGCAAGGACATTAAATTACATACAGACCTGAAGCTTAAAACATTTAATTCATTTTTTAAAATTTAAACAAGATAGACAGATTTTTACTAAAATAGGCAATTTTAACTTTTATTTTTACTCAGAGTAATATGCACTATCGTTAGCGAATTTAGTTGGCTAAGATGACTAGCAAAGTATTATAAATATATTGTTACAAACTGGCGAACGCCGCTGAAACGCGCGAAGGGAGAGCGATTACCGACGGTGCTGAAGAGCTTGGCGCCAGTCGGGTTAGTTTGGCGAAAGGAATAGTCTGGTAGCCGCTGGATCGCTCGCGGTGATTTCCGAAGTTTCGCGTCTCCTATATAAGGGACGGGTTGCCGCATTCGGCAGTTCCTCGCAGAAGAGAAGAGTCTCGCCGGACTAGTGGATTACTTTTCCTGCTTGTTATTCATGAGCTGTGTTTACGTTTGCTGTTAACGTTGTATCATTGAGCTCGCTGTGATTTACTGTTTGCTGTGCTATTCGATAGCTGTTTTGCAGTCTGTGTTTATTGTGCGTAAGGATTGCATTTACGCTGTGAGTGACTGTTAACTGCTAGATTGATTTCAGCCGAAGTTTTACTTTATCACGTCATCCTGTAAATACCTATAAATAGATTTGTTTGTGCTGTCCTCAAGTAAAGTCTATTCAATTCGAACCCGCTACGCTAAAAGCGTAACAATATTATAGCGATATATTATATATAGATTGCAATAGATTAGATTCTTCCCGCAATAAAACCTTAGAGCGCAATAGAACATTAAAGTTTAAAAACGATGCTTAATAAAGAAGTTTTGTTATTGCTATTTTTCTTTTCAAGGAGGTTCGAAAAAGCTTCTTGGGAGTTTCCGATTAAAGTAAGACAGTGAAAGTAATCATATTTTGAAAGATGTGGATAAAAAGAATTTGTTTCATAAACGAACCAGGTAAATCGAGAACGGCCTCAAAAGAAGTAGAATTCAATTTACAGAGAATCTTATTTCCGGAACAAAGTCCCAGTGTTTTGCATTTTTCAACAGTTTGACAAGGAACTTTAAATCCACTGAATTCGAATATTCAACCGAATCATCTGAAATTCCGGTAGTTTCAATGTTTTGACCACAGCTGGGAGCAGGAACATGATTGAAACTTTTTCCCAACAACTGTGATATTCCCGGCGCAGCCCACTCCATCGAATGGCTCCAATGGATTTTCCAAACGACATTGCATTATCGAACAAGATCGCCCCTCCCCCTTCCTATCTTCGGCAAACGCAAGTTCGCAGAAAAAGACACTTTCCTTTTCTCGACCTACTTCACGATTGGCTGGAAATTCGATTTCAGATCTTTTACTGTTCACTAAAGTGTGTAAGTTTCCTTCGTTGGAAGAAATAGAAATGTATGTCAATAAAAATATAATTTTTTTAAAAAATGAAAAAAGTAATTTTAATTATTTGAGTTTTAGAAAAAAAAACAATTCACTTATTGAAAATTTTGAACACGTCATTCAACACATTTAAAATACCATTGGCAGTAATTCTGTTAATAATATAACTGCTACGAGCTCCTTTGGCTAATAAATACATTTTATTATAAAACATACTAGAGTTATAACCTTCTTTAGAACTCTAAAGTTGGAATTAATTGCGCGCGAAACCAATATACTGTTTTTCTATAAGGCAACATCTTGTAAATAGAATTGTAAATAAGAGAAAATAAAAATGAGTCAGATTAAATACGAGTAAATTATTTTATATTAAGAAACCACATCTCTGAATCATAGAGGAGAAACGACTGAATGAAATGAAATTCAGATAGTCTCAACAATAACATCTGTAACCATAGAAATTCATCAACCATTATGCTGACAATCCGGCCATCGATAAATGCAGACGATAAAATAAAAAGAGAGACGCCAAAAAAAATATTCAGTTAATATCAGCCATTTAATTAATTTTGGGAAGAATTCGAAAGATTTATTTTATTCTTATTTTTGCTTATATCATTTTGGAAGCTGTTATTGTTTCATTTAGCGATTGATAATTTTTTTCTTTCTAGAATTCTTTTTATAATTCAATACGGCATACATAAAAGAAAAGAGATGCCAATTATAGTAGAAATTAATTCTTTGTTTAAAGAAATTAAATATTAAAAGCGTAATATTGCGTAAGCACATTAAGAAATAAAAGAGGGGATTTAAAAAAAAAATTTTTTTTGATAAAAAAGGAATTTTTTTTTAGTTAAAAATTGTTTAAATAAATAAATTAATATCATATTTTTCGGGTGGAGGATATTTCTATTATTTGACTTATTTATTACGTTTATTCTTTATCAAACTGTGCAAATGGTAATAAAAAATATTTTTGTTGATAAAAAAGGAACAAACTGTGCAAATGGTAATAAAAAATATTTTTGTTAATAAAAAAGGATTTTTTTTAGTTAAAAATTGTTTAAATAAATAAATTAATATCATATTTTTCGGGTGGAGGATATTTCTATTATTTGACTAATTTATTACGTTTATTCTTTATCAAACTGTGCAAATGGTAATTTTTGATTAAGACCTCTTTATTAGGGACGATTTTTGAGACAGGATACGCCCTAAGACATTACTTGTTTAAATAGAAGTGAAATGATCGATGCTTCTGACAGAATTGTTTGTTTTCAAACTTGTCGCTGAGTTGTCAACCGAAAACGAATGCCTTTTTGACAAAATGAATCTAGTAAGCATTTAAAAAGAGGCACATATTCTGTGACCTCTTAGGATGAAATTAATTTCCTTTTTTTTGAATTTATTGCCTTCTTTATTTTTTCATCTATCTATCAGTTCTGATAATTCTTTCAAAACTTGGGCCTAATGTATAAAAAAAAGTTCCAAAATTTTTTCTTCTTCTTCTTTTTACTAATATCGAAGTATGCAGACAGAAAGCATCGCAGTAAGCAACCAAATTCGTACTTTTTAACGAAACTTTGCGTTTCAAATTCTCTTGAATTCGAAAAACATTTTTGATTTTTTTTTTCTTTCTACCTGTGATTTAGTCAACTAGTATATTAAAATTCGATATGTAGTCTATGTATCAAATTTGTAAATTCTTTTGAAATTTGTTCAGAGGAAATTTATCTGTACAGCTGTCTAAATACAATATAACACAATAACAGCAAAACGTGTACAGCAAGATAAATAAAATTTTATGAACAGATTTATATCTCACAATATAGAGCAATAACAAAAACTGGTATCAAAGTAATTGACCCCATGTTGGTCTATATTTTCGCATGGATGTAAACTGAATTGTTAAAAACGAACGATTTAAATAATAAAATTGGGTATGTGGTCTTCTAACTGTAACTATAATTCTGTTATTTTTTAAACATTGATTTCATTCGGTTGAGAAAATGCATTTAAAACACATATTCTATTTTTTTTTTAGTTTAGTTATATTAATACCCCGTTGTAAAGCAACACGAGGGTTATTTTGGGACGGACCTTGTAATTTTGAAGTAAGGTCAGATGACGAGGACGACACGTGAACTGACACATCCCTCTCCACACCAAACCAGCAGGAGGACGTTTGGCCATGACAAATTTAACGTGCAACTTCGATGAAATCAGGTTTCCAACCTGAAACCCCCTTGTTCCGAAATTGGGGGGGGGGGTGGAGTAACATGTCTATTAGAAAACATGCGAAAAGTTATAAGAACTGTTCTTTTTGGTCTTATAGTATATTTTTATATGCTTAAATAAACTTACAAATTCACGATTTTATTTAAAAAATTAAATATATTATTCTTTTTTAGTCTGATTGTTACATCCCTCCACATAATTAACGCTTGATTCTAAACTTATCGAATAACTTTCAGACGATTTATCTGAAGAGTTGCAATATCCCTATTTCAAATTTAAGTTGCATTATCCTTATTTCAGATTTATATTGGACTTCCTACTTTTATTTTAGCATGGGAAGAATTTTAACTCGAATTTTTAATCTCCTCTAGGTAATGGCGTAATTGTCATGGGAATCGACCCCGTGAACACGATCGTTTCTTTCTCGAATTCTGGAACGTGAGATGTTTCATGCGGAAATGGTTTCATTTGTCGCTGCCTCTAATCTTCCTCTTCGTTACTTTGTATGCAAATTACGCTGCAACTCGTGATCGCAGATCAGAAAGAAGTTACCCGAAATCACCCCTCCCCCCCTTGCTCAAAAAAAGATATTTCATTGTTAAACTCTATTGTTCTATCCGCTCGCATCTTTTATTAAAGTCAAAGCACTGCAAACAACCAATTTCTTTTATTTGCGCTGGATGAGAAAGAACCTTATGAACTTGTTTAATTCCGAGGTTTATACCGTTACTTTTTTTAAAAGTACTTCTTTGTGCGTTAATGGTCTCGCCTGAATCACTGACTCCTACGTATTTTTATTTCCGAATCTTCCCCCTTTTTTAAAAATTTTTAAGAAAAATTCATCGGAGAGTGGAAAGAAGGTTTATTGTTTGCAATTTGTTTGAAAGTAATCTCTCTCGGGGGAACTTATTTATTTGTCGTGCCCTTAGTATGCTATTCCTGGATTTAATTTTCGCTATTCCGGTTTAAAACTGGGACACCAGTCGTTATTCACTAATTATATATCTGAGTGTGTTTTGCTGAATGATTTTACAGTCATTTTTAAAAAAGAATACAACGGGGGGAAAAAGACTTTAGTGAATGTTAAGCATTGGTAAAGTTAGAATTTGTTTTAAAGTAATATTTCAAGAGGAACCGACTTATTTGTAGTAAATCTTAATACTCTTGTTCAAAGATTAAATTTTCGCTGTTAGTATTAAACTGGAATATCCATTGACATTCACTAATTAAAAATAGTCTATTTCGCTAGTTCCGAAATATTTTTATTTCCATATCGTCCTTTTATAGAAACTTTAAGGAGGAAAATTCTTAATCATTAGGAAACAGATTTATAGTCAGAGGAGAATATCAAACTAGGCAGTTGCCTATGGCCACTTAACTGAAAAAACTGCAAATACTTCATTTAAAATAATAATGAATTTTTAAAAGTCCCAACAGAAATGTTCAAAACGATTTGCATGGGGTTGAGGTAGTAAATATAAATGGTGTAAAAAGAAACAGTTTTATATTTTTCAGTCCATTATAAAAATAATCGGTTAACCTTTTATTCAAATAATAAGTATCTGCTTTTCAACCTCGTATGTGTGTAATTTAAAAGACGATTTTAAACTAACTTACTGATAACAAACAAGAAAGCGAATTAATACTGCATAGTCATATTTCTGAACTAAGTTTAAGGTTTCAAGTCTCAGCTCATCGGAATGACAGTTTAAAATCGATTGCAAAAATGTATATCGAATGGACAAACAAGAGGAGAGAGTCAAGAAAGAGAATCGGTTGATGTGTAGTTTAACCCCCTTCTTCACCAAGTTGGCGATAATACGCCAATGCTGACAATCCCTATTATTTTATTATGGCAACCCTAGGTTATCTTTATTCTTGACCGGAAGAACTCCAAAAAACACAGTGCATTTTCAAGGTTGGCGAATTGGCGATTTTTGAAAAGCGCGCCAAGCAATGGGTTAAACTACAATCGCACCAGAGAATCAAAAGAAATCCTCAAAAAATAAATATTAGAAAGGATAAACTGATTGATTAGTCATTGGATTCGCATCCCTTGGGATGTGAGTTCGAGCCCCGCCGGCCGAAGTTTCCCCGTTTGGCCAGTGCACGTATAAATCTGTCGTGGCCATAAAGCCCTCCATGTGAGAATAATACCGCAGGGGGTACTAGTTCAGAGGTAATCGTTCTCCGATTCAGGGCTGAATTACGATTTGGGAATGCAATGCATGAATGAAGTCTGTCCCATAAAAAGAGTTGCGACGCATGAGTAGTTAAGTCGTACTCTTTGCTCTATATGGCGCTACTGAAACAAGAGACACTCTCTCGGCTTAAATTAAAGCTTTTTATATCTGTTTCATTACGTTCACTGAATTTTACAGTATTTATAATACCGAACCTCTGCTTATAAATAAAAATAATTGATCTAAAAAATAACTTGAATGTTAAATTATAAATGAATTGAAAGCAAATTGACCTAATAATGCCTTAATCAACCATTTTTATAATTTAAATTTGTATCAAAATAATTTCACTCTAAAAAGATTTTATTTTCATCTTGCCATACTTTAGCTAAAGCTGTTTCTGGGTTTAATATTTGCAAATCCGATTTAAACCTAAAACATCAATCCCATAACCTTATTCGTATATAAGAAAGCAAAAGAGGTAAAAAATTATTAAATAGGATCAACGAAACAACAGAGCAATTTCAAGTTCTGTGAGAAATAATAATTGATTTGAAACAAAAACAGAAGCATTTAGAGACATACATTTTGCTCGTGAAAAAGCAGAGTTAGAATGCTATTCTCTTAATTGATCCAATGAATTATAAAAGGAATAGCTTTGTTTGGGGCACACTTTTGAAACGCTTCAATGGATTCGAACGAACATAGGGAAAGCTTCTCATCAATTGCTTTCAAGTTTTCAAGAATTAAGGTCAACC
>JAOUZG010033333.1:169919-210041 GCA_026289955.1 Argiope argentata
CGATGAGTAAAGATTTGGGGAAAAGTTATTTTCAGCGTATTTTCTAGTATTCCGTATCTATATCCGTTTTTTGAAGTTTTCCGTATTTTTTTATTATATATCCGGAATTCTGTAGTTTCCATCCAATTTCCGTAGCAACTACGGGAATTCCGTAGTGGTTGGAGGTACCACCACTTATTAGGTCAATTAGCCATTTTTTTTGCATACCCTATTAAGATAATTAAAAAATATAAAAAAACATAGTTAATAAGCATTTTCAAGTAAAGCTACTGTAACTAATAGGCATTCGTCATCAGCATAAGCTCGAGAAGCTTAATGGAACTTAGTTATCGAATTAACACCAATTAAAGCAAATTTGCTTAAAAAGATAACGTTTTAAAAGTACGCATTAGGTATACATGTAATCAAATTAGCACCTAACAAAAAATAGTGATTTGTTAAGTTAACTTTTAACTGATTAACTGTTAAGCAAGAAATTCTTTAAACTTGTGGTGATAGCTTCATAAGCCAGATAACATCTACGATGCCGAAGTCGACTTTTGTATTATGGCCGTGTTACTCGGCTACAGGCCCTAGCGTCGCAGGTTTGTATCGCGACCTTCAATCATTACATTAGTGATCTTGGCAACGCAACATCCTGCAACAGTCGTGGCGCCATCTACCCGCAACAAAAACAAACAAAGTCTTCAAAACTCACTTGACGCATGCAAGCAAGCGTCAAGTGAGTTTTGAAGACTTTGTTTTTGACGCAAGCAAGCAAGTAAAGCAAAGTCGTCACTTGACTCAAGCAAGCAAGCACTTGACTCAAGCAAGCAAGCGAAATCAAAGTCGTTAGACTCACTTGACGCAAGCAAGCAGCAACTTGCCATAACGCTTGACACTATAAAAATAATTCGTCCCTCTGCTGACTTACTAATGGGGGAGTACTGTGGCGGTAGCTTCATAAGCCAAATAACATTGACAATACCGAAGTTTCTTCCACGACTATTGCATTGTGGTCATATTACTCGGCTACTGGCCCTATCGCCGCAGGTTCGTATCGCGACCTTGAATCGGCCTAATTTCATTACCTGGGGAAGGAAGAGCCAAGATCGCAATGCAAACTGTCTCTTTCTGTCTTGAAAACTTCATAATCAAACTTTGAGCACGGAATTTGTCAAAACCTTCAAAGATTAAATTACAACTGAAAAACTGAAGGTTAATATTTGGTTTATTTCAAGTAATATATTAAATGATTTTAAATAAAATGATTTCTGGATTGAAACGATTTCTAACCCCATATCGAAAGTATTTCACCTAATTTTATATTACATATTATATGTAGCAATATTTTGGTCCATGCATGGCTGAGAAAATGATACTTTCGAAATAAATGTTAATTTATTTCATCATGGAAGATCAATAATTTGCACATGGGGAGGAAAAGTGGAATACGCTGCTTGCACTAACACAGATATGTAAAGAGAAAGAAGTTTTCCCCTTTAGGGATTTTGCTAGGGAATTCTCAGACTTGAGTTAATTCAGCAAAGGGAAACTTACGCGTTCCTTTCAAATATTACTGTTTTAGAGAATTTTATAAAAGTTATCAAAAAAAAGTTTATAAAAGTTATCAAATTTTTAGAAAGCATGTTAACAATAATTAAATTTGGAAAAGAAAAACGGATTTCTTTTAAAGAAAATAAAAAAATTGAATAAAATAATACCGGCTAATTTAAAATAAAAAAAATTATGAAATTAGTTAGAACCTAAATTAAGATCTATCATTACATACATAAAATTAGATGGTTTCATATATTCCAAATGTGTTCGAACGAATACACATGAGTAAAGAAACAGAAGTGTTTCCCTCCAATGTTTTTATTGAGGACTTCTTTCACGCTTGTCGATTGAGGAAAGGGAACCATAGATATTTTTAAAAGGAATAAGAGAATGTTATCCTTTTGATTGGAGCGTGAGAAATTGCAATACTCATCAATATTGGAATAGTATTTTAGAAAGCTTGTTAGCAATAATTAAATAAATAATTGGGGTTTTTTCTTCAAGAAACAAAATAACTTCTAAAATAAAGTAAAATAAGCCAATTTAAAATGTAAACAAATTATAAAATTAATTAGTATTTGAATATATATATATATATATATATATATATATATATATATATATATATATGTATATATATATATATATATATATATATATATATGAGGTAGAATCGTGGCCGAAATCAGGTTTAATTGTTCAGTCGTTTTAGCTTTATTTTATCTCCAGATGCACGCTTTAAGTGCAAGCAGCGCGGGCACAATAACAGGCAACGGTAAATAGGCTTAAAATCATTTATCCCTGTGATTCTCATAAATTTATACTATATGATTCTCATAAATTGACACGTGTCAAATTTTGACAGGAATTCTCATGCGTGTTGACTTTGAAGAGAAAAGCAGGAATCCTTTAGAAGAATATGTTTACATCAGCAATCACTCGACATGTGGAAGAATGGAGATGGGGAATGGGATCAGGAAATAAGAATATATTTTAGAATGACTTTGATACGGGTTAAATTAAGAAATTAATTAGTATTAAATTAAATTTTAAAACATCATTACACACACACACACACACAGTGAGAGAGAGAGATTAAATGGTTTTAAGCATTCCACAATGTTGTTATTACTTATGGCACTATCCATTGGACAAGCACCCACTAATGAAAGCATCAGTAGATTTAAGCCGAAAGGAGCGTCTCTTGTTTATGAAGTAGCGCCAACTAGGACCAAGAGTACGACTTAGCTTCGCACTCATCACACTTTCGCTAGCACAACCCCTTTTTACAGGGGAAAGGGGCACAGTCACACATCTCACAGATAGCACACAGAACAACAACCATGCCCGAACCGGTACTCGAACCCAGGACTCCTAAAACACGAGAAAGACGCGCTACCTCTGAGCCAGAGAGCCGGCATTCCACATATACTCTAAATAAAAGTGAAAGCACACACAAAAGAAAGTAAGTCTGTATCTAATTACTTTTCAAATGATTAAAAAAAATCACGAGAAAAAATAATTTCAAAGAAAACTGATAAAGTGAAGTTTTAAAATTTCCCCGAATACGAGACAAAAAAATAAATTCACTACAAACTTAAATCTCATTATAATAAAAGGATATTTCGATCCAAACAAAATACATTAGGAATTAAACACGTTTGGCATAAAATATGACATCGAAAGCACTTCGAACCTAAGAGCGGAACGAATCGGAAAAGAAAAAAAAAAAAAAGTTGCTGGAAATACAACACAAACGCAAAAGATTTCCCATTTCACTTCTGCCAGCAAACCCTCCAAATCTTCTTCCTTCCAATCCACATTCGAACTCGCATTTCCATACAATGCGGAGAAATTACAGCGCATCCTTTCTCTCCAGTATTCGCTTCTGTGGATATTACCAAATTTACATAAGACATCCTGCATCGCCAGCAACAACGTTTCTAGAAAAGGAGGGAGAGATAGGACAAAAAATCCCATTTTTGTTCTTAGAACACAGGATGGCGGGAAGGTAAGTGGGGAGGAGATGAAAGAATACAGATGCCGCTCAAAGGAATTAAATAAAAGGGGGGTAGCCCGCCTGTCAGTCACAATTCGCCCTGGCAGGCTTGAGTCTTCATTGCTGCGCGCTCTATTGATCAAAGAAGATGTTGGGATTGGAAAGGCTCTGTCCTGCGGGTTCCTTTATTAGGGGACGATTTTAAGTTCAAAGCAATGTCCGTTGAAGACGGTTTCTAAAATGAAAGTATTGAAAGGATGAAACGAATATTATATGCTATTAATTTACTGTTGGCGAATATGAAATATGATCAAAGGCGATGTCGCCAGAGAAGACACTCTGAAGTATCAGAAGACATACTGCGGAGATGGAGCGGCAAGAGTGGCACAAATGCCTCAGACGCTGTTTGAAACTGCGCCATGGCGAGGAAATGTTATAAATTCAAATATAATAAAGATGAGATAAAAATAATATAATGCTTTGGGCAACATTTATATTTGCCAAGATATACTATCGATTTCAGTGAAAAGATAATGTTATGCTCCAGGTGCCATTTACGATTACATAATGGATTCAAAAGTAATAACATGTGCCAGTTTCATGTTATTTACTATGAGAGATTTGTATGAAATTATTTATTGAATATGTCACTTAGAGTGTATAAATTTGGATATATAGACGTACGGCGATTGGGGTAGCGAAAAGACTAACAGTTTGGTGCTAATGTTCCTTGGCCGTCTTGTTTACATTAAGCGAAATCACAGAGACAAAACATCTGTGTTAAGCTGTGTTCCTCGAATCTTCAAGAAAGGTACGCGTTCCCTCGTTTCCTATATCTTGTGATTTCCTGACGTCCTTTGATGCCTGCCCATTTTACCGATAGTTAGTTGATAAACAGGATAGGCATCATAGAACTCCAAGAAACTTCAAGAGAGGGTCAAGGGAGCACGCATGCCCCGTCTGAAGATTCGTGGTTCGTTCGAACACGGCTTTAACCCTTTGACAACTGATCCGGCTCAACCGGCCGCTTAAATTCTATCCTGGTAGGCCAGTTTCTGTTTCAAACGACGGGAAGAGGATGTAAAAGGAGTTATCAACAGAGATATTCTCACTTTACATCTTGTATCTTTCTTTTGAAACAGAAAGCGGCAATCCAGGATAAAATTTGTGCTATCGTTTGGGTCAAGTCAGTAGTGAAAGGGTTAAGCTGCGTTCCGCCGGCCTGTGGCTTCGGCGGATATGGTCGTAAATCTGTCAACTGACCCACAGAACGACCACCCCTGTCTGGATGTCGGTCGGGAATTTCCCGCAAATTGTCGATCAAATGAAAAGATATGAGATAAGACCAAAAAACCACAAGAGAGGGTAAAATGGAGAAAATGTACTCGACTTTCAGACGCGCACCAATCGTAGGAACGGGATTTTATGTAAGTTCATAAACCAAAATAAAACTGAAGCAGGTAAAAGTAATACTGTGCTCTACATGCTATTTACATTTACTAAGATATTAATGAAAATAACGCTATCGCCAGACGTTATTTTTACTTGTTAAAATACCAAAGATTATCCGAGATGAAATGCATATCATAGTTTGGCCCTTGTAAACCCTCCAGGTGTATATCGCGCGATTTTAGAGGGTTGGCAATCAGTACATTTTCTAAAACATCCTGCGTTTTTCACAGTTTAGAGTGTTTGTTTTTAAGATTACATGTTTTTATTACATCATATTAATATCGTGTAACATATAGTATCAAATGACTATCTTTGAAAAATATTTGAACTTATTTGCAAATATGGCGTCGAAACATCGATTTTAAAGAATTGCGCAGCCAGAGGATTAACATACGGAAGAAGACATGAATTAATATTACAATCACTTTCTCCGAATATTAACTGAATTTGTAAAGAAACTTAAGAGAGCGTGAAGTGTTAAAATAATACTATGGTCCGAGCGCTGCAATTATTAAGTCAC
Source organism: Argiope argentata (assembly GCA_026289955.1). Lineage (NCBI taxonomy): Eukaryota > Metazoa > Arthropoda > Arachnida > Araneae > Araneidae > Argiope > Argiope argentata. The sequence goes on from JAOUZG010033333.1 coordinate 175,430, forward strand.
TGATGATATTACAGGATGGTCTAATCTTACACCGACTAGGGCATAATTCTGATACAGATCTAAAGTTCCCAAGATGAATCTATATACTTACTTTCATCCATTTAATTATTCTTAATTAATGAATTAAACTAAAATAATTAAAATAATCCACTTAATTATTTTTAATTCGAATTATCGTATTCGCATGAATATAGGAGGCAGAATAGTTCTTATCACATTTAAAGAAAAATAATTGTGGTTCTAGAAAATAATTGCAGTTTTGGTTATTGATGAATAATTACGTCACAAAATAACAGTTTGACATAATTCAAAAAATGTGTTTTTTGAACTCAGCATAATCTGAAATGCAGAAATTTAACAAATTCTGTAGATCGACTTTTTCCCCAATTCCTACTGTTAGTTCATTCCTAATTTTAGAGGATGGCATTTGATATTAATACAGTTTTTTAAAATATTAATTCATTAATTTGTTTAATTTTTTATTAATTAAAATCTAACTTTCCCACCGAAAATTTTCATTTCCCCGCTGCCAAATGAGTAAAACTACTGAGGTGTGTGTGGGGGGGCGGTCCCCTAAGTAATGAGGTTTTCCGATCAATTATTTCAAACGATTCTGTTTATTTTCTTAGTGTTTGATGCATTTAAAACTAAACATTGTTAATTAATCCAATTTTCGGATTCGTTTTGAAGAACTTTTGAATTAAAATAAAACAGAATAAAGGAAATTAAATATGTCTAATCTGCATAACGTCGTTACTCCAACTGGCGTAGAAAATTCACGCATTTGCGTTACAGCAAATGGCGTTGAAAATTCACACATGCACAATGTGTTTTGATTGTTGAAAACTGTATTTTCTACAGATACGGACTTGATTTTTATTAATTGGTTTGCTCTTTTGTTTTATTTCAGGCATACACTGTAAATAAATTGTTTTTAGATTAGTTCAGTGCTTTTGTAGTTAAGTTGTTTGTATATTAGTTATTTTTCGTACGTAACTGAAATTTAAAAAAAATTTGGTTCATCCAAGTAGGAATTGATACACACACACACACTACTTGCTTTAATAATTATAATATATATATATATATTTCTCATTTAAGCGCTAAAAAATAAAAATGTAACACTTAAAAAACAATATGCATATCATTTAACTATAGCGTAAAATAATTTTATATAATATAAAAACGTGAATTGTGGCATGCTTTATATCACAAATGATATTTATTGCGAAGGCATCAATAAATTTTTACCTCCATCCTATTGTAAATATTAAAGATGGCACTTTTTTCCTCTACAAAATAAAATACATTCGTACTCTGGAAGATTTACAGCTAGAAACACAATATTATAAATAAACATCAAAGTCACCATTCGAATGTCAAGCACTACCTTTGCATAGCGTATGAAATAAAATATACTTTATTGTTATGAACTTTAAACTACATATTTCACAAATGAAGACCGAGACAGTGCAAATCGTGACTTTCATAACGAAAATGATGAGATTTTTAGAGGCATGCATTTTAAACACTATAAACGTGACTAATATGTTCTAATCTTAAATAGATCGTATGTGGGTTTATTTTTCTGCGGGCTTGGCGCTTTTGGCGGGCCTTTCATCGCTAATCTACTAAATACGCAGTTGCACGTGATCCAAGCTCTGTTGACTGACTGCAAAAAATGTATAAATACGTTTTCAGTATGTAATGCGTTAATATAAATTAGTGATTGTGGTTATTTATGTAAGTATATATATGCATGCCCCACGTCTCTTCTTGAATAACAGTACCGATTTCAACTGAACTTTATATACTTATTCTTTAAGACAAATAAAAGAATGTCGTCAACATTTGAAAGTGCGAAGGCTAATTAAATATTCAATTATAAATTAATCGCATTCTCACTGTAACTTCTGAAATAATTTCGAAACAAATTATCTAAAAAGAAATTATCATATAATATAAATTTTACCTTTTTCAGGAATACTAAATTTTGCGTACTTTTGACTTAATTGACATGAAATGTTCATTAAAATTTTCTTTGGAATTCATAATATTTGGGAAATAAAAAAAAATCAAATCAGCATTTTGGATTTACACACGATACAAAAACTAATAGAGAATTATTCACTTTAATTTATATACATGAAATAAACAAATAATACCACAAAATAAACTTTTAATATTTTTGAAGACTAAAATGAAAACGAGTTCCAATCTTATTCCCCTTGTGATTTTCAAATTATAAAAATAAACCACTCGATATAAAGCAAACACTAAGGGAAAAGTTCGATAGTGCTGATCTAAAATTCACGGAATGACACCAAATTCGACTTACCCGATAGATAAATCTCTTCAGAGGAAAGATGCAGTTCTGCTCTGTGACTGGTACGTGAGAATTCACAAACGGCACACAAGTGACATTTCAAATTTTAACGCCAGATATGTTATTCCCCGAGAAACGTGCTACGCGCCGTCTCCGGTCGCGCGCTGCATTTCGAACGAGAGCACGTGAGGCAAGTGGCTTTCCAAAACAAACCGGTCGCAAACGAAACAGAGGCGACACACATCCGAATTGAGTCGGTCGACGAGAGTTTTATGCCGAAACTGGTTGAGCGAAGTGCGACACAGTTTTTGCTTTTTCGTGCTTCCCTTTCGACGCGCTTTTTACGGGAGAAGCACATAAAATAAGGCAGGACGATCGGAGGAAAGAAAGGAGAAAAAAAAATATGATCACTGATATCAGCGCCATCTGGTGTCCGACATCGAAAAATATAGATGGGAGAAAGGAAATTTGAGAGAATCATGACCAGTTCCCGCAACAGCAAGTTATCATCTACTCGATACAATGAAGACCTACATTTTTGGAAATAAATATCGTTTTACACACAATTCTTTTGAAATTGGAAGATACCGTACAAGTGTTTGAGTCACTTTTATTCATTGAATTTAAAACTTTATGTTAGACTCTTTTTGTTGTTTTTATTGTTACATATGCAGTGAAGCCTTTTAAAAACATTGTTCGACATAGTTCAACTCGTAGAGTAGATCGATGCAAGAGGCTTTACTGCAACTTTATTTAGCACGACTCGAAATATTTTAAGCCTACATGTTTAAAATAGACTTTTGAATTTCATATTGTCGAAGCAGTTGAATAGATATTACATGAAGAAGACAATAGATGAAAACAGTTTGACATTTACAAAAATTAAAAACTCTATGAAGTTACATAATTTAACAACTACATAAAACATAATTAAATTAGAAAATCGATCTTTTGACTTAGGGATACAATTAGCAATAGACACACAGCAATTTATCTTACTGTTAAAAATCGTCGTTATTTGGCACTTATAATGACTAAATAATTACTTTCTCCAATACGTAGTAAGTCATACCAGACTCTCCGACCCGCCTGAAGGCACACGGATTTAAAGCACGATGGCTGAATGACTGGACCCCTACAACAGCAATACTGGAGAGAACTATGGTTGAGTTCTAATGGCCACCACCGGCCACGGCAAAACCATTCCCATAGGAAGTACGCCCCGTTATCGATGGGAGGAGCCTAACCCCATCTATCAGTGTACTCACCAGAGTGGCAAGATTCAACCACTATGCCAGAAACATCTCATCCTCATTTCAAAGTGCGGCTCCGGGGGGTTTCCAATATGAAGTAAAGAGAAGGAAATCTTCAAAAAATTCGAACTCGAGATTTTAGCGAATCTCTAAGTTTTAGACCACCGTGAGTTCAAAAAACTTAATTTTTGGGAAATGTCTGTTTGTCTGTCGGTGGCAAAGATAACTCAAAAACGTTTAAAGCTAGATAGCGAAATTCGTAAGTAGTCTTTACACCAAATTTGCAAATTTCAATCAAATTTTGAATAAATTCGGTGCAGAGAAAGTCCATCTACCCAGCTGTTCGATTATAATTTAATACGATAATTACACAACGCAGCGAACTAGAAACATAAAATTCGGTACACATATTTAACATCTATAGTTTAGACACTTCTGAAAGTATGAACCAAAAACAACTGCTTGTCGGTCTATACTTTTATAAACACAGTATCTCAAAAATGGGATGGTTTAAATTTATCAAATTTGCACCCGATTTTGAGTGTAGTTTTGTATTAAATTTTTGTTTCAATCGAATAAGAAGAGCCCAACTTCGATTTGTCTAAAACCGAAACTCGAGTTTTGGATTTTCTTAAGGATTAATTACGAAAACACTCGCCAAGGATCATACGATCGATTCAGTAAAAATATTAAATTCCAGCTAGATTAATATTTCGTGACTATTAACGTGACGTGTCAAGATTAATAATTTGTGGCGAAAACACTCGCCAAGGATCACAAGATAGATTCAGTAAAAATATTAAATTCACGCTAGATTAATATTTCGTGACTATTAACGTGACGTTTCAAGATTAATATTTTGTGGCGAAAACACTCGCCAAGGATCACAGGATAGATTCAGTATAAATATTAAATTCACGCTGGTTTAATATTTCGTGACTATTAACGTGACGTTTTCAGATTAATATTTCGTGACTATTAACGTGACGTTTCCAGATTAATATTTCGTGACTAATAACGTGACGTTTCCAGATTAATATTTCGTGACTAATAACGTGACGTTTCCAGATTAATATTTCGTGACTAATAACGTGACGTTCCCAGATTAATATTTCGTGACTATTAATGTGACATATCCAGATTTATATTTTGTGGCGAAAACACTCGCCTAGGATCACACGATAGATTCAGTAAAAAATACTAAATTCACGCTAGATTAATATTTCACATGTCCAGATTAATATTTCGTGACTATTAACGTGACGTATCCAGATTAATATTTTGTGGCGAAAACACTCGCCGAGGATCACACGATAGACTCAGTAAAAATATCAAATTCACGCTGGTTTAATATTTCGTGACTATAAACGTGACGTGTCAATATCAATATTTCTTGACATTAGTACTATGTTAGGCATTATCTAGAGAAATATTTTTATTAGAGAATATACGAGAAAGTTTTGAGGAGACCATACCCACTGGTGTAATTTATTATTATTATTTATTTACTTGAAGCCGTTTTGCCGAAAATATGCATTTCTGAAATGCGAGTCATATCTTTTTGGTTATTTTTCTAGCAACTCAAATGTAAGCAAATCAACTTTATATACTTCGAACAGATGTGATTCAATAATAAATAAAAGCAAAGCAACGAAATCTCTTAAAAGTCAGTGAAAGACTTCTTATGGATATACAGATTACAAGTAGATAAACATACAATAAAATCAAAAAGGCAAACTAACAGATTCTTGAGTAGATCAATAAAATAAAGGTGGGAAACACAAAACGAAGGATTAAACGAAAATTACACGAATGCTATCTTTTCTCGAGAGCATGCATAGACATTAGGTCTGCGTTGTGGCGGTCGCTATAGAAACAGGAGTCGAACTATTTCAATCCGTGAGGGTAGAGTGGAAGTGATTTCTACTATTTATGGTTTAACCCTTTGCACTCGATGGTGCCTCTTCGGCACCATTCCAGACGGTGCATCATTTTGACGTTTTATTTATTTATTTTTCAATTTTGTTTATTGAAAATATCTACAGAATGGTAAAAAGACGGAGAAATTCAATTTTAAACACACACACAAATTTGGAGTAATAAACTAGATCTTGCATATTGAATAATTACGCATCGAGTTACTTTTCCGAGGGCAAGGGGTTAATTCTTCCAATAAGTTATTCTCTCAATCATCATTCGCAGATAATGAACTGAATTTAAACGCGATTCACGAGGAAACAAATGTAATTTAGATAATCACAAAATATTAACTAAAATACTGTTATCTATATGATTATTTTTTAGACTATATAGAAATCGCAAAACTCAGCATATAAATTTATCAATTGAATTAAGAGTTTTTGTGTTGTTTATTGAAATGATTACATAAACAAGGAAATCGTGCTATGAAGTCAGTTTTTAAGGGTTATTTAGAGGCTGATATATTATTTATAAATTACACCTGTGACATAGGTTATAAAAAAAGAAATCATTCATCATTCAAAGAGCTAACTACTGGGAATGGAACGATTAAATTTGTCACATATTTTTTTTTAACGGTAGATGCTTACTAATAAATGGGTTTCCAATTTTTTTAGGTTTTCACTCAATAAATATGGAGCATATAACTGCACAAAACCCACTTTTACACCACTTTAGGATTTTTTTAATGAGTTTTAAGTGCTATTTATTTTATTATCGAATAATTTTTCAATAATTTTAATATTTTTTATAAAAATAAATTTAAACATTTTTTGCAACAATTCTTATTTTTTTATTACTGAACTTATACCTTAGCACGTTGCAAGCTGAATTATCTAACTGAAATACTTATGAGGGGGAGGGGCAAGTACATAAAGTTAAATTTGAAGTGCACCATCCCTAAAAAAATAAGCAAATAATAGGAACCTATATTAATTTCAAAATCATAATCGAGTGCGCGCGCGCGCGCGCTTGTGTGTGTGTGTGCGTGTGCGTGCGCGTAATAGGGAAACTATTCTTAAACTTGAACCAAATCATTAATTAAAGGATCGGTCTATAATATTCATGCAAAAAATCTTAGTTTATGATATAGTTATTTACGCAAAAAGAAACAAAAGGAATAAAAAATCAAGCTAAATCTTCCAAACTTAGCCATCACAAGTTAATACGTTGTGCAAAAATTTGCAGAATATTCAATTTTTGCATGACAAACGAAAACAATTAAATCCGGCTTTAAAGAATGAACCCAAAGTCCATAAAAAAGGTAATGGTAATTGTTTTCGATTGCATAATTGAGTCCACTTATAGTTTCCAATTCTTGCATTGTGTGAAAACCTTTTGATTTACAGTCGCAATAGCCAAGATAAGAAATACAATTATTTAATTATTGACGAACGATTTTTATAATTACACAGCCATTACAAATCGCTGCGCTAAATAAAAATGAGTTCAAACTCATCGAAAACTACTTCAAATAAAATATCGTTTGTCGTGTTGTTTTCGCCATGCCCCTTTTTCCAACAAATGACGTTTCCCATGCCCTCACACGCATATCATGCAGTTTTAAACACACACACACACACACACACACACACAAAAACTCGGTGAGAAAAGGTTAACTGTTCAGCTACTGAATCCACATTGAACGAAAGAAGAAGAAAAAAATGGTTCCATGCTTCTGTCCAGTTATTAGAGGGGGGGGGGAAGAACCCATCTATCCATCTCAACTCCACACCATAGATAAAAATGAAAAACTAAATAAAACTGTATTTACTCTTGTGGTATCAAGCATCCCTGCAATGGGCATTTTGCGTGCATGGCTTGCGGATCGCCTATTTAGTGTTGGGATGCGTCACGAAGCGTACCGCCTGGACATAAAAGAAACCCTCTCGCCGTTACAGTCAAGGTTAATGATTCCGCCGGCATTGTTGTTGCGTCATTCCGCATCTTTTCCTGTGCCAACACATTGTACGCGGCCTTTCAGAAAAAAAGGATCCGTTCTTAAAACTTCGAATTTATGGCCCTGGTGGCCGGGTCTTTCTGCATCGCTATGCAGGCCTTCTCTTTGTTTCCAATGGGGGGAGGTGCGAGCAGTCCCGAGAACACGTTTCGGTTCAAGTAATCTTTTTCTTCAATGGCGTTCTTTTGATACCCGTGGTCTTTTGTGGAAGGATTAGGATTAAAAATGGAAGAATAGAGTTCTTTTATAGAAATGGTTCCGATATAACTTTTTCTTGTGTGGCGAGTTTACCATAGGCTGATATGTTTCTTTGAAAAATTTATGTTGGTGGTTATAAAGAGAAAAAAAATGTGACATAAGTACAATCAAGGGGAGAAAAAAACATTGATATAAAAAGAGAGAGAGAGAGAGAGAGAGAGAGAGAGAGAGAGAGAGAGAGTATAAGATCAGAACGAATTGAAAAGGTTCTTATTATGTCGCTTAGTTGGATAAAACATCTGTTGTACGTAAAAATGTTTTAAATGCAAAAAGAGAAAGAGCGGGGAATTTGATTTATTTTTTTTTACCATGTGAGAACATGATGCTGTTTTGGTTTGAGAATTTCGAAGCCACAAAATGCCTATGCAACAAATTGGAAATTTATCGCTTTTAAGGCAACAATTTTTTGATTTTTAGGGTTATAAGAAAATAACGTAGAAGTTGCCTCATTTGGAGATTTATCGCCAAAACATAATTTAAAATTAAAAACAATTTTTAATTCATAAGTTTAAGTCAACGGCAACGTTGTTGCATTTTTTTTTTTTTTTTTGTAGATGTTAAAACGTTTTTATCATGTAAGAACATGATTTTATTTTGATTTGAGGTTTCCGAAGAAACAAAATAAACGGGTAGAAAATTGACGATTTATCGCTTATGGAGCATCATTTCCTCTTTTAGGGCTATTAAAAAATGGTAAAGATTGATTTCTGATTTGGCGACTTATCACCCACAAAAAGTTACAACTTGGCACGAATGCGCGTCACGTACTCGATTCTCGACATATCGACGCATGCGTATTGGAATAGTCACATGATTGTTTCAAATATGTTTAAATTTATAAATAACTAAAATTAATTTAGACGAACAATGCCTTAAAAATAATAATATTCTCACAGGATAACATGAAATTTGTGATAGTAGAATTCAATTTTTATTTATTTTTAAATTTTATTTTAAACAAATAATAAATATCAATGTCAAGATAAAAATTAAGGAAGTGCTTGTACAATTATCATATCTAGTAGCCAAAAAATTTTCCATGATATACAACTAAATAAGCATTAAAGGCGTTGCTCCAAGAATGATTCGTATGGTATTTGGAAGAGTACATAATTTTAGACATGGCATATCGATAATGCTTTATCTTCTACACAGTAAACAACTATATTTTAAGGGCCATTATTGGACTATTTGGAATAATCTGCTTCATCAAAGGATTTATCATGTGGTTTCAGCATCATGGGGGGGGGGGGGAAGCAACTCATGTTCACACTCTTTTTACTCATTAGTTTAGAATTAACACTATTACACAGGGGACGAATTTGCCTTATCCTTTGGATAATGATCTTTGATTAATTGAGACGTAAAATCTATAAGTAAAAAAAATTAAATAATATAACTAACAGATTAGATAAATCACATTTTTCACGTAAATTTGATACATGAAGAACTTTGCATAATATATAAGAAAAAATTGTTTATCAGGCCCTTTATTTCAGCACAAAGAAGCCATTTCTGGCAAATATTACAAAAAAAGTACTTTTGATTAAAATCATTCCGATTTTTTCATTCTTGTCTTATTTTTATTTTCTCGTATACGTAGTATTGAGAAAGAATAGTAAATAGTAAAAGTAGAGTACGAAAATTCCAAACTCCAGATATTGAAGTACTTCCACGTTTTAAACCTCCCTGAGTTGGAAAAACATACTTTTGGAAATTGCCCGTTCCTCTGTCTATTACTCATAAACGCAAGATGTTAATTTTCAAAAAATTAGTTGTCAACTGCCGTCGTGTATTTCGCTACGTGGTACTCGTATTGTCGTTGAATATCCGTGAGTACTATCAAGAATTATCAATTATCTATCGTCGTGTATTTCGCTACGTGGTACTCGCATTTTCTTTGAATATTTGCGAGAAACATCCTAAATTATTAATTATCATCTACCGCCGTGTATTTCGCTACATTGTCTTTGAATGTCCGTGAGTACCATCACAAATTATCAATTATCATCTTACGTCGAGTATTTCGCTATGTGATACTCGTATTGTCTTTGAATATTCGTGAGTACCATCACAAACTATTAATTATCATTTACTGCCGTATATTTCGCTACGTGGTACTCGTATTATCTTTGAATATTCGTGAGTACCATCACAAACTATTAATTATCATTTACTGCCGTATATTTCGCTACGTGGTACTCGTATTATCTTAGAATATCCGTGAGTACCATTGCAAATTATCAATTATCAACTACAATCGTGTATTCCGCTACCGAGTACTCGTATTATCGTTGAATTATCCGTGAGTACCATTACAAATTATCAATTATCATCTACCGTCGTGTATTTCGCTACGTAGGACTCGTATTGCCATTGAATATCCGTGAGTACCATTACAAATTATCAATTATTATTATCTACCGTAGTGTATTTCGCTACGTGGTACTCGTATTGTCGTTGAATATCCGTGAGTACCATTACAAATTATGAATTATCATCTACCGTCGTATATTTCGCTACATGGTATTCGTATCGTCTTAGAATATCCGAGAGTACTATCGCGAATTATCTTCTATCATTCGTCGTATATTTCGCTACGTGGTACTCATATTGTCGTAGAATATTCGTGAGTGTCATCACGAATTTTCAATTACCTAACGTCGTGTATTTGGCTGCTTGGTACTCGTATAGCCGTAGAGATCCGTAAGAGTCAGAGGACGTTCAAGAAGCAGAAGGATATTGAAACTTATAAATTACTAAATAAATTAAAATAAATATTTGAATATTTAAGTCTATAAATCTATGAATTTCATTTTATCTATGAATTATAAATCTATGAATAATTATTAAACAAACGTGTCATCTTCTGTCAAATCAATATACATAATTTCTAACTAAAATAAAAAATAGGGAAAAATAAAAACTATTGTTACACAATAATTTGCGGTGATACAAACAGGTTGTTGATTGAACGTTTCAGATTAATACCGGCTTTCTGGCACAGAGGTAGCGCGTCTTCCTCGTGTTCTAGGAGTCCCGGTTCGGGCATGGTTGTTCTGTGTGCTATCTGTGAGATGTGTGACTGTGCCCCCCTGTAAAAAAGGGCTGTGCAAGCAAATGTGTGGAGAGTGTGTAGCTAAGTCGTACTCTTGGCCCCAGTTGGCGCTACTTCAAAAACAAAGGACGCTCCTTTCGGCATAAATCTGTTGCTATATCAGCGGGGAGCTTGTCCATGGCAAGTGCCGTAAGTAACAACAGCAACAACATTTCAGATTAATAACACAGCTTATAAAGTTTGTTTTGATAAGTTTTGATGTAAATTAAAAGATATTTCTTAGTTAGCAGTTTTATCCAGAATACTGGGTAAAAGAATGATCTCGTAAAAAATTTATTGGCAATTTTCCATGCCATTACTAAACCCTGGTAGTTTTTCTGTAAAATTTTATTTCAGAATATTACAAGATGGTTGAATCAAATTGGCATTTGGTTCTAGAAATCTGCAATTAGCTTTAGCAGTTAACATATTAAATGTTAGCATTATGAGTGGATTGGATTACTAAAGGCAAAATGAAACTTGAAATTATTCCAAAGGAATTTTAATAAAGTATCTTCACAAGAAGAAGAAAGATACCAAATAAACAGAAAATCAGCACACATACATCCTTTTTTTTACAGATACTTCGACTTTTTTTGCGAGGAAAATAATATCAGCAAAGATCATATCCAAACAGTCGGAATTCTTAGGAAAATTCTAGTGCTTTGCCAATAAAATCCAATCTGACCAATAAATTTTTATTAAAACACATAAAAGAATCCATGAAGTAAATTCTAGGCATAACTAAAACAGCAGAGTCAATAAAAGTGGAAATAAAAGCAGAAGATGCGCTTTTTAAAAGGACAACAGAATTTGCTACCTCTGCATAAAATACTTCTTTGCTTGAAATAGAAGTTACGGATTCTATAAAAAATTACATATATTCTCTGAAAAACGTAATATTCAAGAACAAGTGATTTTAAACTTTTTTAAAAAAAATCCTTATATTAATAATACAAAGATTAAAACTCGTGCAAATTTGATGATTAAAACTCAAAGGGGGTGGTCTCTCCAAAACTTTCTCTCCCCCAAACTCTAAAAACAGCTTTATCCCAGAGAATGCCTTAAATGACATTGGTGTGAAAAGGTCATAAAATATTATCGTTTGGTGGGAATTTAATTTTTTTACTGAAGCTATCTTGTGATACTTGGCGAAATTTTGGCGACAATCCCTGGCGTATCGTTAATTGCATCCGAAAATAGAATTCGAGTTTCAGACAGATCGATTGCAACAAAGATTTGACAGTAAACTGTAATTGTAGTCTCAAAATCCCACATCAAATTTGATATATTTAAATTCTTGAGCCATCGCGTTTTCATATTTCTGAATGTACAGACAGACAAATGGTCAATCCCTAGTTGGATTTTGCTCCAAGCTTGATAGACATCTATATTAAAGCTGTTAAATATTTGTACTGAATTTTATCTATCTAGCATTCTTCGTTTTATCGTTAATGTACTATTCGAGAGTCGAACAAACTTTCTTTGAACAGATTTTGCTAAAAATTTGAAAACATTCTGAAAAATTAGGTTTTAAGTGTGCATTCAAAATTCCATCCATTTAGATCAGTGCGGTTTCGAGTTATATGTGTCACATAAAAACGAGTAGACGTTTTTATGTGAATATTTTTTATTCATCCACTTACGTTCAAATACATTTTTTTTACATTTACAGTGGATGACACTATATGATAATAAACCTTTTTTCAAATATTAATTCATTAATTAAATTTATTTGATTTTAATAACTTTAGATAGAGTTTTAGCAGTTTGTAATGAACATTGAAATCAATAAGCAGTAGCTCAATCGGTAAAAATCAAGGATTTTAGTATTTTTCACGTGAAGGTGAAGAATGCGAATTCAACTCTAGGGAAAAATCAATAATGTTTGCATAAATTATTTGTATTAATTGTAATTACTATATAAAAAGTAACTAAAATAAAAAAAAATCGTTGACCTAAGAAGGAACTGACTTAAATTTTTTCAAGGATCGGTCATAAAGATAAAATGCGTTTTCCTCGACTAAATAAAAAATTGCCATATTTCAAAAATTCCAGTCTAAATGAAAAATTATTAATATACTAATCGCCTCTGGCGATCATCTGGTTCACCAGGGATTTTGGTTGTATTTACTATCAGTTAAATTGTTTAGCTATCACTTCTTGTCCATGATGTCACTAAATTGTCACATTACAGTTGTATTATTTTAATTATTTTATACATGTTCTGTTTATTTTCATGAACCTTTTTAATGTAGAACAGTTCCACAAAGTCACCTTGAAAATAAAAACGCAATTGTATAGTTCTTCCAATCGATTTACTGTAAAATTACGTTTTACTTACCAATTAATTTTTATGGTACCATAACTTTTGACTAGACTTAAAAAGTATGCAGTTTTAAATAAAATCTGCATAGTTTGTCTTTCTTGGAAGAAAACCAAGCGATTTCATTTCATGATGTAATGAAAACTTGTTACAATTAAGAGTAATTACAATGTATATTGTTGAGACTTAGGCAGATAAATAATAATTTTTTAAAAAGAAACTGCCGAAATTCTGGAAAATCAATAACCTTATGAGAACATTCAGTATTGTTAAAACAAGGGAATGCTATTTAAATACTTAATTTTCGTTCTAAGAACGATAGGGAGTTAAATTCATTAATATTTAAACAATTAATGATAATAAACTCATTAAAAATGAAAATGATACGAATTAGCATAAATACGATTTTATATTAATACTTATAGGAATTAAAAATTATTAAAATGAAATTAGTCCATGTTAATTTAGAATTATCATTTTTTTTCTAAATTTTTATATAGTTATTTATTTTTTGCCTTAAAATAAAGTATAAATTTCATTTGTCATTTATTTTTCTCGGCTTATTTTTTTTAAATTTTTAAATAATAATAATTTCCATTACAGTAAAAAATAATATTAAAACATTTAAGTCAATTCCTACTTAGGTCAGCAAAGTAAAATTTTATTTTAGTTACTTTTTATTAAATAATTACAATTAGTATAAGTAATTTATCTAAAAATTATTGATTTTTGTAAGAATTGAACGCGCATTCTTCATCTTCACGGAAAACCTTGCATTTTACCGATTGAGCCAATACCTGTTGATTTCAATGTTCATTACAAACTGCTAAAATTCTATTTAAAGTATCAAAAATTGATTAAATTTAAATAATGAGTTAATCTTTATCTTTACTTATAATAAAGCACGATGTGTGTGTGTGTGTGTGTGTGTGTGTGTGTGTGTGTGTGTGTGTGTTGGCACTGTACAGTCCAGACCGTTCGACCTACAGCTACCAAATTTGGTATATGTATACTTTGGGTGCCGGGAATATGCACATCGGAACCCTTTTTTGAATTTTTAATTAAAACTTTAATTAATTTAAAAATAAGCCAAATTTTAATGTTTTTTCGCAATAATTTCTGAAAATATTACAGCACAAAATTTATTTTTGCTTCACGTTAAAGCTCAAAAAATTAGCTTTTCAGTGATACTAATGTTTTGACCTACGAATTAAAACTCTATTTTTAATGAATTTTTAAACATTTAATTTAATCGGATTTTTTTTTCAACAATTTATTTCGCAAATAAATAAATAAATAAAAATAAAATTTTATCTTCTCGAGGATCTCAAAAAAATAAAAAATCAGCTTTTGATAAAATGTTGCCATCACATTTTCAGAAGTTCTGATTTTTTTAAAAAAAAAGTTAATTACTACCAAAAATAAAACAGAAAAATATAATTTTCATCACGTGATTATATGAAATGAAATAAACAGGAAATGTGATGTTTTTTAAACAATAAATGCAAGAGTAAATTTTTCTTGATCGTTTGCAATATCAAAATTATTAATTCCTTTAAAGAATTAAAGTAAATAAAAATACAAAATAAAAATATATTACAAAAGTGCGACAGTTAAAGCTGAGAAAGAATTTTTAGAAAAGCACCAAACGATATTCTTCTGAGAGTGAGATTAATTATTTAAAAGCAAGAAATCTTAAACGAACTTTGAAAACGACGTCATTTCAAAGAAACGAAGAACAAAAAGCAATTGATAATCAGTAGTAGTAAAATATTTTTGCATTCTTTTCTTTTTTTAATTTTTAAAACAATAAGACATGTTTTGAATTGTTACTTTTACTTATGTGAAGAAGATATTTTGTGCAAATCAAAGAATTCGCCTTCGTGATTGTAATTTATCTCCGCATTTTAATGATTCATGCGAAATAAAAACGCATCTTCTTTCAACGAAGTAACGTAATATTAAAGCTATACAGGTAAAAGTAGGTCAGCTATTTGAAAACGCATCTTCTTTTAAACAAGCATGCGTAATAATTAACAAAGCAAAATTCGTAAAAGCATATAAAACTATTTTTACCCGCATATTTCGGAAACATCAAAACTTTCTAACCAAAGCAATATCATGTTCTCGCACGAGAAAAAATAAATCAACTATCATTCCAAATTAAACATATAAAGATGTCATTTTCGGCACGCGTCTGTATAAAATGAAACACATATGAAACATGGTATATTTGGGAAATAAATGGATAGAAACGTTTTCTATGATATTTTGATATACATATATTACTAATCCAATTAAACAATTTTATTTAAGGCAAATATGGCTTAACATCTATAAGGCATCTTCTGTAATCGGAGCTCAACATCTAAGTTCTTAATTTTTTGGGGAGAGAAATAAATCTCTTAACAATTGGTCCAAGTGAAATATATAATTAATAGATTGGGGGGGGGGAAATGCTGATGAATTACAACTTTTAAATTTTTACTTATATAAACTGCTCTGTGAATCATATTTAACAGAATATTATAGAGACAATAAATCTTTAAAATAAAAAAAAGTAGCACTCCAATCAACTAAATCAATCGTCAAAGCTGATCGATCTATGAAAACTTCAATATAACTATTCGATATAAACTGGCGATTTTAGATCACTTTATCAAGATATCAAAGAAGCCAATCAGAGTTACTCTAGAATAATTGGTCTAGATTATGATAATGGTAATTGTTCTCAACTTGCAATATTCAGAATTGAATAAATCAGCCAGATTTGAAGAAGATAGAAATGCTTATTTTTTTTATTTAGAAGTTGAAATATTAAGAATATTTTACAAATATGATTGTATAAGACCAAAGGAATTTAAACCATAATTTTTTGAAATATATTTATAAACCTAAAAAAAATATTATTGAAAGCATTTATATACATATAAAAATAAAATTAAAAACTGAAGGTTTCAATTAACATGTGAAATTTTTGCTGAATAATTCCTTGAGATCTTATAAATTATAAAATATATATATAATGTTTCAATTTCTGTATTGAACATAAAACTTTAATGTCGAACTACTCTGCTTTCAGTTCTTAGTTTTATTTAAAGAAGACATGGTTAGATTGAGTAAAGAGGTCTTTATATTAATTGAAGTTTCATCATTTCCACTTTAATTTAAAAGTGAATTGTACGTGCACTGATAGAAAATCAGAGAGAGATGCGGAGTTCAAAGATCAGGACTGCTTAAGGCCTACGTAATAGTATAAGTGAATTGTATCACTATCGAAATTTGAAGAATAAAAATATTTTGCTGAAAAACTTATTATGAGACCAAGTTATATAAAAAATGATGAAGCCCTTTTGTCGGCATTAATATTGGCGAACCGACTGGTCGCCATAGGCGGCTAGTATTTTATAAAAACTGTATTAAAATCAAATGTCACCCACTGTTAGTTTATAAAAATGTATTTAAAGTTGAGTGGATGAATAAAAAATATTTTATTAACGATTAAAAATTTAAACAAGATATATATAGGGTGAGAGTAAGCTAGTAGTAGCAAAGGAATTGAATTTTTTTAAAAAAAAGAAAGAAGAATTCATTATTTTATTTTTAAAAACATATAAAAACTGTTTCAAAATTAAAAAAAATTACATACATCATAATTAAAAATGCAAATGAACTAGTTAAATTTAAAGTTATGTAAGTCTTATTTTCTTTGTCTTACAGAAAATAACATACCGTAAAAGGTACTTTATAATTCTGAATCAAAAGTTCCGTTATATTATAATTTTAGGGGTTTCTTTTATCCACATCTAACAAAGGAATTGAATCGTGCATTAAATATAACTTGGGATGTTTTAAAGTAAATTAATCGCTGTAACTCATCTTTTCATGTAACACAAAGTAAAATGATACATAGCTAGTTTGACAATATTTTTGAATGAAACGAATAATTCATTCGAAGACACACTGAAGAATATAAGACACATATATTCAGCCAAAAGCTGCTTTGCATTAAAAATAAATAAATAAAAGCAGGGGGTAAAGAAGAATGTAAATCTTGCCAACAAAGCACTGTCACAACATATTAATTACATCGAAGAGTAAATAAAAAACGCCTCTCCAAGTAATCGGAAGGGAAGTTTGTTTATACCCGCAAATATTTCAGACAGGGGAGAAAAGTGTCATTTTTTTTTATTTGCATTTATTATTCTTTCGCTATTTTTTTTTTTTTTAGCTCTCACCACCTCCGACAAAAAAAAGTAATTTTTTTAAAGATGATAAATCATTTTGTTTACTAAACATTGAGTTCAAATGCCGAAATGATTCATCGCTGTTCTTCTAAATTTAATTTAAAAAAATATTTTTAGAATTAATTCGTTGATACTTTTTATCATATCAGAACATGATGCTGTTTTTAGGATGTTGTTTTTGGCGTCAACATAAATCCGTAGGCGAAAAATAAAAATGTTATTATCTGCACGAGTATCTCAAAAAAATCCACTTTTAATAACGCGTTGCCATTGCATTTACAAAAAAAAGTTAATTGGTACAGCAAATAAAACCTAGAAAAATGTCATTTTGAGCACGCGATTATATGAAATGAAATAAATAGGAAATGTGATATTTTTTCAAGCAATAAATGAGAGACAAAGTTTCTTGGATCGTTTGCAGTACTAAAGTGACTCACTCAATGAAACCATTAAAATGAATAAAAATATAATTTAATATGCACGAGCACGTGGTGCCTGGCCTTTCAATAAATGATGTCCTGACATGATACATTGAAATATGCATAGCAGATTTCGTTTTAATCTTTTTTCCCCTACTCTCAAACCTACTTGTAAATATGCAACTTAAAATGAGCAGTTCTTTTTTAGTTATATTAATGACCTGTTTGAAAGCACCACTAGGGTCTAATCTGGGACCACGGTTGAAAATATGCTGTCCATCTAATCAGGGACGAACAGCATATTTTCAACCGCGAACAGATGATTAAGACTACCCTGGGCCGGCACCCTCTCTTTAAACTTTCACACCACACTAGCGAAAAGTATAGTAAGGTTCATCTATTTTCCTTACCGTAAGATGCTGATCAGCTGTCTGATAATCCCTTAGGGAAATTTTAAAGGGAAGTTCGTCAGCTGCGCAAAGCTAGCTGCGCAGTAGAGAAAAATTCTATTTGACCTTTTAACAGAATTCTTCTCTACTGCACAATAGGGATTCTCTATATTAAATGTAGTTACTCGACCAGGACAACACGTGATCAAGCATTCATCTTCAAACTTTCCTGCCATATTAGAATATAGGTTTTTGACTTACATCTTCCTTTAAAATGTACCAGATCTTCATACACAATACATTTCAGACAGAATCAGATTTTGGCACAGAAATCCGCCAGTCATCACGCTTAGGTTTATCAACAGGTCATACATTATCCTAAGAATGAGCTAAGGAAAAAAATACACTGTTATGCGATGAATAATGTTCCAAATATTCTAAAACTAAAACAAATCAAAATATTCGGCGGCATCAGACAAAGGCCAAGTCGCTCACATCAATAAAAAAAGTGATTTAAAAGCATGATTAAAGGTTATTTCGTAGTTGGAGTCATACCAATTAGACTTCCGGCAAATCATGCTTTGCCATTGTCCTCGAATTACCAAATAGGGTTTTTCCCACGAGTGAAATTGCTTTCCTTGTAAAAACCTTGATATTGAAATGTCACTGTTGCAATCCTTTCAAAGAAAACCAATCAGTTGGATTCGTGTTTTAAGATTACTTCATTTCGGAAGCTTTATTTCATGAACTCCCAAATTAAACAATAATTATTTTTCTTTGTTAATATAGCATAACGCCATCCTGTGCCCCCGGTGCCTGTAATGCTAAGTTATCTAACCAATTGGATGAGCACAAGGTGGGAGAAAGAGAAAGAAAAAAAGAAGAAGAAGAAAGGAAAAATCTGCACTTTTGAGGGACTTTTTAAGTTATAATTTTGGTTGATTATCGCAAGGGGAATTCTGGTCTCAACTATTGTAGGTCTTGAAGAGGTCTTGGTATTTATGAATATGGTTTACTGTGGAGTTGATTCTGCCGCGTGAAAGGGCATTTGATGCAAGTCTCCTGAACCATTCTTCTTCGAGACTTCTTTCTGGCTTTCTCATGTGCCATGAGAGAGTGAGTAGGCATTCTGTGGCATAGTGAATTGGAGATCCTATTTCCCCACAGCTACAGCAAGGAGAGTTGGCTCGATGGAATCTGTGTAGGTATGTCGGGAATGGGCCGTGTCCAGCGGAGAAAAGGACATTCGCTCTGTCCCAGTTGACAGCATTGAGATAAACTTTTGGTATTATGTTATATATGGAACGACCTGTTTCACCTTCTTCCCATTCCTTTTGCCATCTTTCTTATTATTGATTCTTTTTCATTTTTCTTAGTTAATAAACAAAACATGAAATATCAGAATTATATCGAATCTTTGTACACAATTATTAAAGCGAGTAGTAAATTATTGACAATATGTTCCAATAAACATGTTGACTTTTTTCTGATGAATCCTTGGGGGTTGTTCAATCCGAATTGGAATCGGAACTTCGTGTTTTATGTCGCAAAGGCAAGAGTGGGCGCCAAAGAAATACAAAGCAACGTAAAATGATTGCACGTAAAAAATAATGACATAAACAACCTAAAAAAGACAGTCGAGTCTAAAATTAGTAAAACCATAGGCTAAAATTTAAATTTGAGATTAATCCCTTAACCGGTTTATTTTCCTCACTATCTATTAAGATGACACCTTCTATTTTGGGAATATTTTCTTATTTTGATTCAAATGGAAATCCATGGCATACTTGGCTTATCTACGCATTCGAAGTCATTTCACTATTAAATTATAATTATGAATGATTTATTTTTTGTTTACGACTATCAAAATTCGATAAATCGAATGCACGTACGGCGTACGGGCAAACCGGTTAAGGGGTTAAAAAAGCTAATATTTCCAATGAAAAGGAGCAAATTTGGGTGGAATCTCTTTCCTATCTATTCATTCTGGTCTAAAAAGGTAGTTTTTAAATAAAGAGTTGAACAACGAAAAGAATTAAGATTAAGACAATTCTTTTTGTCTATAGAAGAATTTTCATTGCGTATCATGCACACTAATACTAGATCTATAGAGAACATTTTTTAAGTATAATATGCATGTCCTATTCGAAGGTGCGTCAATTTAACATCTAATCTTCGATTAGAAAGAACTGACCATAATGCAGTAACAGGTTTAAAAGAAACAATCTGTTATTAATTAAACGTTAAAATCAAAAAATTAATCGTTAAAAAAATCGTTAGAATAAAAAAAAACTGATATTTCTAAGGAAGAGTAACAAATTTGCGTAGGGTCTCTCTCCGATCAAGTATTTCTGATATAATATGGTAATTAAAAATAAAGTTAAAAAGTTAGACGAGAAGAGTTAAAATTAAGGATTTTTTTTTTAAACCTGTTGTCTCAAGTTGAATTTTCGTTGTATATCAAACACATTGGCACTGAATGTATAGAGAGAAAATTGTCCTAAATATAAAATGTGTATTCAATTCGAAGGAGCATCAATTAAATATTATATTTCCATTAGGAAGAATTGGCCACAATGCCAATAATGCAACTTATTTCATTAATATGCAAATCCCACATATCCTGTCATTTACTATGAGTATATTTGTTTCAAGGAATTTTATATATTATTTGAAAGAATAGGATACAACGCAATGGCCGGCTTAATGAGATGTAGATTGTTATTAATTCAAATCCCACATATCCTGTCATTTACTATGGGTATTTTTTTTCAAGGAATTTTATAAATTATTTGAAAGAATAGGATGCAATGTAGTAATAGGCTTAATGAGATGTAGATTGTTATTAATTTGCAAATCCCACATTTCCTGTCATTTATTAAGGATATATTTCTTCAAGAAATTTTGCATATTATTAGGAAAAACTTCTAACAATGCAGTAACAGGCTTAATAGGAAGCAACTTATTTCATTAATTTGTAAATCCCACTTATCCTGTCATTTACTAAGAATATATTTTTTCAAGAAATTTTGCATATAATTAGGAAAAATTGGTTATAATGCAGAAACAGGCTTAATAGGATGTAACTTATTTCCTTAATTTGCATATCCCACATTTCTTGTCATTTATTAAGAATATATTACTTCAGGGAATTACGTATACGCTCAATTCAAATCAAGGCATGTATAAAATTATCAGCTAAACTGGGAAAAAAAGACAACATCGAAACATTGCTGAACTCAAATATTATTACCTCAAATAAAGAAAATATACGTGGACCGAAACGAAGAGCCGATTTTTATAGAAACAAAGATACATTTCGGAAACGCAATATAAAAAAGCGCAAAGATAAAGATAATACTTTTTCCTGATACATTGTATCCCTTTTCATTGCCATTTTTACTGCTTCGGGATATATCTTCTCCGCAAATATTTATTTTAAAACTGATGCGAAGTAAAAGACAGAAATTCTAGAAAGACTTATTTATCCTCATGAATATAAATAATTGTCCACATTAGCAAGTGTTCAAAAGTATTGAAATAAGTTCATATATCAATTGTCGAGTGTTTTCAAATTAATTGACAAATATCTATAAAATATTAGCCAAATACAAAATATTGCCCAATCACATTCGTTTTTACTGTTAGGAAAAATGCTTTGTCTTTAAAAAACGAATGGTAATTTCCCATGGACCAATGTTGTGGTTGCTTAGTATTAATTACGCTAAACTGTAAATTTTAAAAACTAAACAACGAAATTTTATTATAAATGGTGTTACATAATGATACGTTTGCTAAAGTGAAAAAGGCAACGAATTTGGCATCCTTGCTCCAGGAGTCAGTAGGAGCTGCTACTACTACTTTGCCTTTGGCAGCTCCTACAGACATACTACTACGCAGATGATGATAATGGCACCAAGAAGGATCATATACGACAGCTATGATGTTATTACCATGCATGAAAGCTATAATGTTATCTTAATAATTTAAAAGTCGTTTCTAAAGGGTTCCAAAATTATACATGTAGGTGGGACAAAATGCCCATTTAATCCCATTTGGATCTGTTTCTAGGGCACTGATTAAGTAAAGAAGTAATGTTTGTTTTAAAAAAACTGTTAATTTATTTACAGTAAATTGAATTTACAAGATATTAACAACTAAGACAGGAAAGGTTAATTACATAAAAGTTAGGAGTTAGATGGTACCATAGAGCAAATCTTGACAAGAATTCAATACATTTCAACATTGATTGCCACGGTAGAGTAAAATTATTAAACTTTCATTGTTACCGGAGTCGAAGAACC
This sequence comes from Argiope argentata, assembly GCA_026289955.1. NCBI lineage: Eukaryota > Metazoa > Arthropoda > Arachnida > Araneae > Araneidae > Argiope > Argiope argentata. The sequence continues at coordinate 197,989 of JAOUZG010033333.1, forward strand.
GTCCTCTCTAAAGAGAATCAGCGCAAATGCCGACTGCTCACTTTTTGCTGAAACTTATAGTCATATGATTTAGCACTTAGGATTAGTAGAGCCCATGGTGCCATCTATTACAATACAATAAAACTAAATTGAAATCTGGGTGCGTTCGACATAACAGTGGAATAGCAATTACCACTAACTAAATCTTTACAAACATATTTACAAATTGGCTTCATTTAAATGGAAAAGCATTTTCAATTTTATTTTGAAATAACTATCCAAAAAGTGCGATGTTCAAAGAAGAGAACAATGTTACAGCGATTTTGACCTGGCAACATTTTTAAATTAAATGCCTGTCTGGGAAATGCGAAGTCTCTAGTCTTGGCGAAACTTAGTTCTCGAGATAAAAGGAAATTTCCAGAAAGCTCGCCCCCTCGCCTAACCAGACAATAAAAAATGAGTAACTGCTCTAGAATTCAGTTTCAGAGTTGCCCAAAACTACTGAAAGCGGTGACGCCAAGTGCGATTTATGGTATATACGATTAATAGTATGGATCGAATTACCATAACTGTCGGTAACCCGATTCAACGATTACTCAATGTTTTGAATTCATTCTCAACAGCAATTGCATTTGAAGCAAACTCCTAAGCACATTTAAATTCGTGATGTTTTACTATAAAGATGTTTAAAACAAGGGATCAGTGGAGCTATTAGCGCTTCCGTTCCCAAATGATATTATTGCTACCATTTAAAAAAAAACAACGGAAGTGGTCTCTCCAAAACTTTCTCGCATACTCTAATAAACTTGTCATGTCAGAGAACGCCTTGTTACCATTGGCATCCTATAGTTAAGAAATATTAACTTTTGGCATGAAATTAGCATTTTTACTGAATATGTCTTGTCATCCTTCGCGAGTTTTTTTTTTTCAGCGATTAATCTCTGACATGCCGTTTATCCAAAAATCGAACTTGTGCTTTAGACGCTTTCTCAATAGATTGAAACAAAAAACTGACACAAAACTGAACTTGTGGTCACAAAATCAGATACCAAATTTGATATATCAATAATTAAGATTTGAATTATAGCGTTTATATGTTTTTGAAAGTACAGACTTACAGACAATCAACAGATTTGGCTCAAAATTTGATACGTGTTTACAATATAGATATTAATTCTGTGTGCCGAAATTTATCTATCTAGTTCTTTTCATTTTGCTTCTACTTTGTTAAATTATATTGAAAAACAAGGCAGATAAACTTCCTCTGATAAGATTTTCTTCAAAACACGATAAATATCTGTAAATCTGGTGCAAAAACTATATATAAAATTTCATATGCCTAGGTCAAAGCGTTTTGGAGTAATCTTTGTCACAGTCACCGATACGGACTTTTCCAAAAATGAATGTTTCAAATTCAGGAAGGTCTAAAACGTGAAAATCGAGAAAATCTCAAATTCGATTTTTTTAATTATTGTTCGGATTCCCACCCATAGATGTCGTTTCTGCCGCGTTATAAATTTTTTATTCATTTGTTTTATACCTATACATTCTGTTGAAGAGTTTCAGTTCGAGAAGTGGCACCCAATGCAACTGTGGGTGGTGTCCTAATCTGTAACCGTCAACTGGAGAGAGCATGAAATGTGCTCAAAATAAAATGGTGTTCAACAACTAGAGTTCTTGATTGAAGAGACTTACAATGATTATAATACATTCTAAAACCAACCTTAGTTCTGTTTTTCAAATAAATTAGCATCTGCAAAAACGAAACATTTCTGAAACAAATGAAAGAAAATACAAAAAAAGTTCTTTACTAACATAATTTCAGAAGCAAAACCAATGCAATCATAAAAGTTTTAATATAAGACATAAAATTTGAATTTCCACAATAGCTGACAACATTAATCCACATGAACATTTACAAGCCTTTCGTATGAGAAAAAGCACTTCTCCCACAAAGTAAACATCAAATTTGATGAAAATAACTGCCAGTTTCAGTAGTAGCTCTGCGTCCGATATTTTTCATCAAAGAATAATATCACCCTTTCTTACAAAGAAGCGCGGATCGATGCTTTCAAGATCGTTTATTCTTCAAGAAAGATGTCAAGGTCGTCACATAAAAGGACTACCTCTCCCCTTTCGGAAACCTATGGATCTTAGAAGGAGTAGAAAGGCTACCGGATAATAAAACTGAAGGAAACAAAAGTAGTCACGCATGTTTACATTAATGTAGGTCAGTGTTAGAAAAAAATTGATTGTTTTTTTAATTGGTTTACGTTAATTATTAGAATCAGCTGAAATAATTTTAAATATATTTTTCAAGAGTAAAGTTTTAATTATTTTTGATGTTTTATCTATGAGTTTTAATAAAATTGTTTTTTACTGGTGACCTTATTTTGTTTGAAAAAATAATTTATGACTTTACTCGTAACCGAAGTTTTAAAACTCAAAAAAATACATGCATGTTGGATAAGTAAATAGCAAAATATTCATCTCCAGTGTTTTTCTTGCATTCTCTTTAACATTTTATCTACTGAATTACGTTGCCATCAATTTTCTAACTTTATTTTTGCACCAGTAGTTAAGTTTCTTTGCAGAATAATCCCAGAGAACAAAAAAAATTAATTGATATAAATATTTTAATTAATTTAATTATTAATTAAATATTTTTCCTTCCTACTTTTAGCTTATATTAACTTCTTGCTATTTGGATTACATTCTCCGTGTTTTTTAGAATACCATTGGCAAAAATATATTATGAAAATATAATCCAGATTTAAATGGTACTTATAAATACCGAAAGTAGATAAAAGGTTAATAAGTGTACTCGTGTATTTTTAATTGTATGCCATAGGTAAAAAATTATTATGAAAGAATCTATAAGCGTCCTACTTTTAGCGATTAATCGCTGGGAAGTGATTAATACAAAAGTAAAAGAAAACCGAATGAGTATCTTGGATGTTTTTTCTCCAACTAATGGAAACAACTTTACACAAAACTTTAATTAGAATTTTTTAAAAATCTTATAATATCAGATTTAATAATTTAATTCATAGCGTTTTTGAATGATCAAGTTTACATGCTTGCGAAAGTACACATAAAAAGACGATGAATCCCTTGATGAATCTCATTAAAAATTTTATACATATTTCCCCTTTTTGGATGGTATAAAACTGGGCGAAATTTTATCCACCCTTCGGTTTGTAATTATCGTGTTCACTTATATTTGGACAACCAAACACACAGATTACCACTGAATAGATTTCCATCAAAATCTCAAATGTGAAAATTCGACGTAAAGATTACATACCAAGTTCCACGCATTCCAGCTCATATTTTCTTAAGTTATTGCGTTTACAGATAGACATTCAAACATAATTTCAAGAATAAGTTTTTCGGTTTGAAACAAGGAGATATGATAGCTTGTCAAGTTCAATTAATTTTTTAGAACACTTTTATAAATATATAATACATGTATGCTTCATATACGATAAAGCAAAAGAGTAAGTAAAGGAAAACAAGTTTCTATAGTGAGAAAACAAAACTGTAAATATTGTTGTTACTAATGGCAGTTGCCATGGACAACCCTCCGCTGATACAGATTTAAGCCGAAAGGAGCGACTCTTGTTTTTGAAGCAGCGCCAACGAGGGCCAAGAGTACGACTTAGCTACACATTCACCACATTTGCTTGCACCGCCCCTTTTTACAGGGGGATACAGTCACACATCTCATAGATAGCACACAGAACCATGCCCAAACCGGGACTCCCAGAACACGAGGAAGACGCGCTAACTATGAGCCAGAAAGCCGTCTCTGCAAATGTTATCATAGTTTATATCGCAAGTGCACTGCAAATATGTATATAATGTACTGCAAATATGCTTTATGTTATTTCTAAATGGGATTCCGCCAACAACTTTCATTAATTATTCTGCAACAATCATATATAATTGTTAATAGTATTATAGACAATTCAAATTAAAGATAATAACCGGCTAACTTGTTATATCGATTAATCACTTTTATCTGTTATCAACAATAAAAACAGACGAATTATATTAATCGCAATATAAATATAGATACGATTTGCAGAAAGTTCGCAATAGTAAAATATAAGAATAGATTTCAGCATCAAATATATTTAAAACTTCAATTCGATGCTCGTTGTATAAAAGTATCAATTATAAGAGATATTTTAGTATAAGAGATATTTAGAGATATATCTCTTATACTAAATGCTTCATATACGAAGTATCTAAAATATCTCTTATATAAAAGTATAAGAGATATTTTAGATACTTCTAATTAAAAGTTAGCCTTTTTAATTAGAAGTATCTAAAATATTTCTGAGTATATCTGTATATTTCAAATGTAAAAGATATACAACAGTAACAGATTAGCGTTGACAGAGTTATTGATACTTGGGTCAAAATGATTTTTCCACCATTCTAACGGTCATTAGAGGTTTTGGAAAGTGTAAATGATACACGGGCATGACATCCCTACCCTCTCCCCATCTTACTATATTTCGCCTAACAGAGGCATCAACACGCTAATGTTTTGTCTGCATGTCACGTCCTTAAAATGGCACCCGTGTCATTTAATCACCCCGCTTGTCGCCACGCCACTGCAGTAACAGAATCAAAAGATTAGACAATTTTTGCATTCGTCTCACCTTTCTCTCTTTCACTTAGTTCTAACTGTTTCATTTCCGATTGATTTCCTTTAAATATTTCATTCAAAACCTCATTCGCATGTTGCTCAATATTTCGCGTATTTTCAAGAATATTGTTCATTTTACTTTCATTCATTCAGTTAGTTAGTTAATCAGTCTTATTAATTCTACATTCAGTCTCTTATCAATCTTATTACCTCGGTTTCTTGTTTTTTTTTTTTTTTTTTTTTTTTTTTGAAAAATTGTTTTACACCAGAATGAATGAAGAAGCAGGCTATGCCTAAAGAAATTATATCTAACAAACGAACATTCACAGTTTTGTTTAGTGAACAAATCAATTGGTAAAAGAAAAGTCCGCTTACGAATATTTTTCAACGTATTTTATTAATCTATACATAGTATAAAATGAAGTCTCCTGAAAGCGTCTGTATATTGGAATCACAAAAACTCGAGAAATCGTTAGCGGATATTGGAGATATTTATACCATTTTGAAGAGCATTTATTGGAGGAGGTTTTAGTACATTAAAGTCATATCAAAATAAAAAGGAGAGTTTTATAGTTAAGATTTTAATTTATCTGCGGATGCGCGAAAACCTCAAACTGCGCGTGTGCAAATAGCAAGAGCTGAAGTGGTATGCATATACGATACATTTCTTTGCTGATTTTAAACAGCTATTCAAATCTCATTATCCCCTCCCCCAAAACAGGAAATTCAACTTTGGCAGGAACACATTAAATACCAAAAAGCTTCGTTTATTGCGCGATAAGGAAAATGAAGAGGAAAGAAACGTTCGGTTAGCGAATATCAAAGAAATAATGTCCACACTTAAGGAAAGAGAGTCTTTTGATGAGCGAAATAATCGTATAGCTTTAATCGCGTTGCATCTGAATTGCGAAGACCGAATGAATCTCCTGAGGAGCAAAATGATCGTCCGTGTTTTGTCTACTGACTTATCATATTTTTACCTATGTAACAGCTTAAATATTTCTACATGTGAGCAATAAAAATTTGTTTTGCGTTTATTTTTGATAATTTCTAAATATATTTTATAGGTTTGTTTGATGTTGCGTAACACGCCCATGTCATATCGGGTAGAGGCTAGACTTAAGTTTAAAGCCAATTTTTCGTATTGGATGCTATGCGACAGACAGCGCCGTGCGGGTACTGCTAGTCTTAATACAAAATCGAAAACATTATGAGAGAAGGCACTAGAACTGTTTCACAACAGACCTGTTCCCAGTACAGTCTCTTCTTCTCATGGCTGAGCAGCTGATACACGAGCATAGAGCAAGCGATGCAGAGGAGTATCCCCAGAACAGAGAAACTGAACAGAGCGCGTAAACAGGAGTACAGGCAAAAAAATTTGTATATATTTTTGATAATTTCTTAATATATTTTTATTTGCGTATCATGGTCGTGTCATATTGGGTGGAGGTTAGATTTAAATTTAAAACTAATTTTTCTTCTTGGATGCTATACCACGGGCAACGCCGTACGGGTACTGCTAGTTATGTATATAAAATGCTATATATTTAAAATTTATTATTCAAAATCAGAGCAGTTGCGAATTGTTCACACCGCGTCTAGAACACTAACAACATAATGTTGTGACTTGTTTTTCCTTTAAGAGATACGTAGTTATGCAAGAGCACTCCACAAAGCACAATTTCAATCCAAAATTAACCATAAATGTGAAAACCGACAGGTGGAGAGAAACTTTGAATATCCAACCCTTACTTTTGCCCCATCATTTTACACCATTTAGAATAGAAGCATGCCTTAGGTGAATGCAGGTGAAAAGGGAGAAATTTGTGAGTAAAAGAAAGGATAAGGACTTGAACTGTACTTTAGCAAGGTATTCACCAAGGTGGAAGAAATGAAGCATGCGTTCTATGGATGTCCACGAATTATTAAACAAAATGGATTGACATGTGCTACTCCAATATCGCCATGCTATTCAAGTAGCGTAGAGGGATATTAAATGACCTGTCTAACGCTACTCACAATCCTTTCCGAAAACGGTGGACTATTGGAGTAGTCAGTTCAACGAAATTTCGGATTATAAATAGATGACCACTCTACATTGGAATATACTTAGATGATCACTCTACATTGGATTAGACTTTGATGACCGCACTACATTGGATTAGACTTTGATGACCGCACTACATTGGATTAGACTTTGATGACCATTCTACATTGGATTAGACTTTGATGACCATTCTACATTGGATTGGATTAGACTTTGATGACCATTCTACATTGGATTAGACTAATATTCTACACATAAATTTTTATTATTATTATTTATTTATTGCATATTATATATTCTAGAATCTTACAAACGTTGGAACTGCCAGAGTAATTTCTGGACTTTTAAAAACCACTAATTGGGCAGCACTCTACATCAACACCCATAGCTTAAAAATGGTAGCTTTTACGCGATCGGCCAGAGGAAGTTTATTCAGACGTCAGACAAAAATAAATAAATAAAAAATAAGTAAATAAATGGAGAAATAATTATAAAAAATCTGCTATCGTAAATTTTAAGCTATCATGTGAGATCATTATTATTTTTTAAGTCATCGTTTGTCAGAATTAATTTAAATCAATAAGCAGTTTTAACCGGTTTGAAAAAATCACGTGACTATTAAACTTTGCGTTCGTCGAGAGTTGTTCTTTTTCCGAAAATACGTTTTAAATTCTTTTGGAACGGTCACGTGACCACATTATTGTACAATCTGTAATTTTTAGAAAATCAGTGCTTTCCTCATCCATCTCGCAATTTTCTAGAACGTTAAAACTTTGTTTTTGTAGCTAGAAAATTAAAAAAAGAAAATGTTAAATAAAATGATTAAAATTTGTTTATCAAAGAACAAATCGTTTGCTTTTAACGTTGAATAATATTTTAATTAAAATAAAAAATAGTGGCAGTTATAAAATGCCTGAAAAGGAATCGTCTGCTAAATGTCTGTTAACAGATTCAGAATATGATGTTTACCGAACAATTCATTGCTTACGGTTTTTTTTTTTTTTTTAGACACTACAAAACCTTATAACCAAAACAATATCGTGTTCTCACATAATAATAAAAGAGTGGAACTAAAACAGAATTTGCACATCGAAATACACTGCATTAGAGGGGAAATGATACAAGATTTATGGGTATCATTGTAACGTTTCACCAACTTGTAATTATGAAAACATTGAGGTTTACTTACAGAAGAAAGGGAGACACTCACTGGGAAAAGTTTGAATTTGGAAATTCCTCTATATGGAAAACTTATTAGAGTGCTGACTAGTAAATGGATCCAAGATCATATAAAGAGGATAATTAGCTTTTTTGTTTTTAATGCACGATATAGGGTGGTCATAAAATAAATTTCCCTGTTTGGTAGATGAGCAATTAAAACTAATGAGCGGAATGAAATCATCGGAGACAATGAGATAAGGAAAATTCAGAGCAATAAAAATACTGGAAATGGACCAAGAGACCCTAAGGTTAATTGATTTTTTTTTCCTGCAAGTTTCATACCGTTCACCATTCATTCCTATATAGACAGGTTTTTTTTAAATCTTCCAAGCATCAATGCAATTTGAATAATCATTTTTTTCTATTATTAACTCCTTGTAACCATTTTCATTCCGATAGTGTCAGCACATCTATTATCCCTGGTGTTTGTTATTTAATACTTATGATAAAATGACTTTTTTTTTAATATTTCCCACATACTTTCCGTGAAATTTATTTCGTTTAGCTGATCTATTTTAATTTAAATTACCTCTAAAATAAGAAATTATTTTAAAACCATCCAGTGTTTTGCCCAAGTTTGAATTTTATGATATATCTCAAGTATTAAAATATGCTATTGCAACAAATTGCAATTAATTTAAAATTACAAACAATGTTGCTTATAAATATTGCATCCATTCTCTAAGTGAATCCAGTGAAGACAGAAATACATGTTAAATATTTTCAACCGAAAAAAAAAAAAAAAACACAGCAGTCACAAATTACAAAAGAAATTTTCCAGGACAATCAGATTAGACAACATATTAAACAAATAATAATAATAATAATAAATAAGTAATATAAAAGAAATTTTACGTCTTACTTAGGTCAACAAAAATTTTTATTTTAGTTACTTTTTATTAAGTAATTACAATTAATATAAATAATTTATCAAAACATTATTGATTTATTCAAAAACTGAACTCCCATTCTACACCTTTACGTGAAAAATACTGAAATCCTAGCATTTTAACGATTGAGCAATAGCCTGTCGATTTCAATTTTCATTACAAAATTGCTAAAACTCTATTTAAAGTACTAAAAAATTAATTAGATTTATTCAATGAATAATATTTTAAAAAACTCTATTAACATCAAGTGCCATTCATTGCAAGTTTTAAAAAATGTATTATTAAACAACTTTAGTTTGCAGAGTTTCAATTTAACGTGAATTTACAAAAAAAAAAAAGCTTTATAACATTTTTTAAATCAATTTCCTCTATGGTCAACAAAAACATTATCGTAGTTACTTTTTATTGAATAATTACAATTAATATAAATAATTTATCCAAAAAATTATTGATTTTCGCTGCAATTGAACCACATTTTTCATCTTCACGTGAAAAGTACTGAATTCCTAGCATTTTAATGATTGGGGAACTGCCTGTTGATTTCACTTTTCATTACAAACTACTAAAACTCTGTTTAAGTATTAAAAACTGAACTTGATTTATGAATGAATATTTGAAAAAAGTTGTATTATCATCAAGCGTCATCCCCTGCAAGTTTTAAAAAATGTATCCGAACTTGAGCGGATGAATAAAAAGTATTTCATTAACGATTAAAAATTTGAACAAGACATATAAATATATATTAAGAGTATGAACTAATAGTAGAAATTTGAAAAATAAAAATATCTGCTATGATTAAAGGAAGCTACAAAGTGGCAAAATCGGTCCAAATGTTGAAGTTGGAAGCACTGCCAAAATTTGGTTTAATGAAATTTTTCTAAATTAGTGTTTATGTGTGTGCGGAGGGGGGAGGTCAGACAGTCATCCATGAAGTGTTTAGTGGGTGTGAGGCGTTCACGTGAAATAAAAATTGCAGAAATTAATCCAATGATTGTGATATTTCTATGAGGATTTATTCCTACACAGAATAATCAATAGAAAACTTTTTTTTCTCTCTTTTTCTTTTCTGGAAAATGGAAAGCGGTAGGAAATCATAAAATGACGTATTTAGAAATCATGCCCATTCAATGGAATAAAAATTTTCGAAATCGGTAGAATGGTTTATCGCAGAATAATTCCTTCGCCAACAGATAGTAAACGAAACTGTTACAATCTAATTTTCTCGAAAATGGAAATTCAATGAAGACAGGTGGTTATTGATTCTATATGTCATCTATATAAATAAAAATGAATCACCAAATGTGTTGCTAAGCGCAAAATTCGAGAACGGCTGGACAAATTGGAATAATTCTTTTTTTAATATTTTAGTTAAGACACGAGAAAGGTTCTTATAGAGAAAAAAAAAACAAAAAAATTGAGTGGAAAATAGTAAAAACGACACTTTTCTTACTTTCCCGACAAAAATCATTTCACCACCGCCAAATGACTAATACAAGTTTGTTTTTTTCCTTAGCTAATGAGGTTAAGGCTTAACATGTTTTCGACCAATCATTTCAAACGATTCCGTTTATTTTCTTAAAGCTTTATATATTATAAATTAAACATTGTTAATTAATCGATTTTTTGGGATTCATTCTGAAGTACTATTGAATTAAAATAAAACAGAATAAAGGAAATTAAAATTTCTAATCTGTATTGCGTTGCCCAACTGACGTAGAAAATTCCCGAACATGCAGTGTGTTGCAATTGTTGACAACTGTGTTTTCATTTTAATTAAATGTTTAAAAAATATGTGTATAATACTGTAGTAGCTATCTCAATCTCAATCGATAAACGAAATAGACTTGATTTCATTTTTAAAAAATGTCGACGATTTGCGGTTTTACTTTATTTCAGGTACACACTATAAATAAAATGTCTTAGTTATAAATTAGGTTAAAGAGTCGTATTTGTAAAATCGAACCAGTAGTTTAAACAATGAAAATGGGTGTGTGTTTTTTGTAATTAATCTAAATACATTAAATATAAATTATATATTTGATTAACATATGAATAATATATTACCCCTAAGGTTTTCTGTTCTTTAAATATTTTATTTCAAAGGCTTTTAGAATACATATAAAAAGCCAGTCTACAAAAGACTAAAGTAAATATAACTGTAATTTTTAAGTTACAAATTAATGGAATGCGTTTAATGAGAAAAATGGTATATGTTAATATTTTAAATTAATACAGAATAATATAATTAAATTTTACTTAAAATAAGATGCAATTGATATCGTTTGGATGACATCACAAAACACCGGTTTCCATGACTGCAGACATAAAATTGATCTGGAGAGCCCAAACAAATATTGGTTGAATACAAATATTGAAACAAAGTTTCAGTGACGCAGTATATTTCACAGCCAAAAAAATAAGAAAAAGCACCATTTATTTATCATATAAATAAAATCATATATTTATATTAGATGCATTTTTTTAATTATCTGGAACAATAGGAAGAAAGCCTTCCCATAAATCTACTGGAGCTATCAATATAGGAAACAGGAATAAGTACATTAAGTAAAGAGAAGATAGGCAAAAATTATTTTCTCATTACAAAAAGAAATTTTGGTTTTTTAAAAATATTATTAACTTATATCGAAATAAATGATTGACTATAAAAGAAGAAAAACGTAATAAAAATGAAAATAAGCATGGAACTCATAAGGATAGTAATTATACTTCAATATATTTCCTTTCTAAATTTAACTCAATAAAAAATTTAAATGAAATCTGCTATTCATATTTCAATGTATCATGTCTCAACATCATTACTTGAACGGCCAAGCACCACGTGCTCGTGCAAGTTAAATTATATATTTTTATTCATTTTAATTGTTTCGTCGAATGAGTCCCCTTAGTATTGCAAACAACCAAAAAAACTTTGTCCCTCATTTACTGTTTTAAAAAAAATATCACATTTCTTAATTATTTCATTTCATATGGTCACGTGCTCAAAATGACATTTTTTCTAGGTTTTATTTGCTGTAGTCATTAACTTATTTTTTTAAATCAGAGTTTTTGTAAATGGGATGGCAACGCGTTATTAAAAGCTGATTTTTTTTAGATGCTCGTGCAGATAATATATTTCTTTTTCGCCAACGGATTTTTGTTGACGGCGAAAAAACCTCATCCCCCAAAAAATATTATGTTCTGACATGATAAAAACTAGAAAATAAAACGCATTTATAAAACTTTATATTATATATAT
>JAOUZG010033333.1:216780-241083 GCA_026289955.1 Argiope argentata
TCCCTGCTAGTAAGGAAGAACTTTAGTTGCATATCTTCAAAATTAAAAACATATCACTCAAACTGCACGAACACCATCTTACAAACACCGAAATGGTGGTAAAGGTTTTATAGTTGGAATTTTTAGGATATGGCAACAGTGGTGAAGATTGTAAAGTATCTTTATCTGTCTGCTTCTTCAATTTTCCTCGGTCACCTCCTATTTGCTCATATACTATCTGTATGCGGTGTTTTTATGCATTTCTTGAAAGCTTAAGGTTTTCTACAAGCCTGAAAGATAATTTTGAGCGGACTTCTTAAATGTTAATCATGATTAGAAATAAGGTTAACAATTCAGCTAGTACGTCTACTCCAAAACTTCTGTGATTCATCAATGTTAAGATATTTGGCAAACGCCATCCGGTTCAATGTTAATAGAAAAAAAGTTACTAAGTGAAATCTAGTTTCAAATATAGAACGGAATAATTCAAAAGTTATGTGCACACACTTACTGGATAGAACCTCTTCATATATGGTCATGAACTTTATATTTTCAACAGTTATTAAATTAGAAATCTAATATTGCATTTCTACTGTATAAATTAATTTTTCCAAAAAAAATCTATCACCAGAATATAGTAAATTTTAGATTTAAAAAAATATTTAATATCGTTCTAGAATTTCGTTATCAGATTTTCTTTAAAACATTCTCTTATGGTATTAAAATATCAAGATTTAAAATAATATTTTGAAATATATAGATAGAAATTGTTAATATTAATTAAATAATACTATTATGTATGATATACAACAACGGTAATCTGTACCAGAAATAGGCGATTTCTGAAATGAAACAAATAATGCATATGTTACTGGTTATTTTGAAATATTCAGAAACCGATATTAAATATTCGATAAAAAATAAGGTTTAGGGAAATACTAGTTATTACTTAGTTTTTTTTAAAAAAATAATTTTCCATTATTCTGAATGAATACTTCAGCAATTAATCTGCATTGATAACTAGTTTTCAATAATATAAAGACGGAAATTCTGATTTCAATGCTGGGTAGTAAAGTTAGAGATTTTTAATGGATTAAATTTTAATTAAAACCTAATCATGTCTCTAATTTATGAAATCAGTAATCTATGGTTTTTGAGAAATGTTTGAAGATTTTTGCAAATGTAATGCTTTATCAAATAGAAGATTAACTATTTTGAAATAGTGTAATTAGCAAAATACCTTTTACCTAGTGACGCATACGTTTCTTCTGATTTTCGGTCCGAATCAGTTTTGTGAAATACTTTCTTTCTCACTTCCCATATATTTGTTCAGATTTTTTTAAATGTTGTTTGTTATTTTCTGGGAAATACCAGCAATGTCTGCTGAACTTTTTTTGTTTGCAGTAAAATGATTTATATTAGAAGGGATATTTCTTCTTTAGATATGCGCATGCTTTATTAAAGAAAATAAAAGCAATAAATTGAATGCATTTTTTTATCTTTATTATCATTAAAAATCAGTCATCCTGCAATAAATTAACACTTTTCGATGCTTTCACTCTATTCAAAATTGATGTTAAATTCTCTCAAAATCGTATAGATCAACCTTTTAAAAACGCATCTGCTGTCAAAGAAGCATACATAATAATATTGCAATTCTGATAAAAGGCAGGTAAAAATATTTTTTGCCCGTTCAATTTCGGAGACGTCACAAAACATCATGTTCTCACATGATAGTAAAAAGTAAGCAATATTTGCGAACAGCAAAATAATTTGTTTATGAGGTTATGAAAACTAGGATAAAAATTTCCTCTTACCTTCTATGTTCATAAGTTTATTAACTTTATTGATGTTTTATGAAATTGATATCTGTAATAAAAAGCAATCTGGATTTACATATTTTGATCGGCGTTTATAAAATGTGAAGACACCTTTCAAATACTCTATTAGTTTTTTACTTAATATATTTAATTTTTTTTACTGTTTCTTACTTTTTAATAATTAATCATATGTCACTTAAAGTCGAGATTGTAGTTTGGTTATTTCAAACTCGTTTTTAATTTAACCACAAAACTGTTTTATTTTCTTTACTATCTAATAAGATGGCACCTTCTAGTTTGGGTATATTTCCTTATTTCGATTCAAATGTAAATCCATTGCATACATGACTTATCTAAGTATTCGAAGTAATTTTAATATTCAGTTATAATCATTATGAATGTTTTACTTTTAGCTTACAACTATCAAAATTCAATAAATCGATGCACGTACGGCATACAGGAAAACTGTTAAGTGGTTTTAATTACCGAACTCTTCTATTATGCAATGTATGTTTATTTTTTAACGATTTCTTTGTATACTCTACATCCACACTTTTAGGACTTTAACAGCACTTTTACCAATTGTATTTCTCAAAAAAATCTGCCTATATGTTGCAAATATGAAAATATAATTTTTAAATCAATCTGCATGGAATTGATGGAATTTTACTGCATAAACAATGGCTTTCATGATATTCTAGTAATGGTGAATCTGTGATCAAATTACTTTCTTTTACTTATTTGAAACTTTTAACTGCCGTAACATAAACAAAAGCGGGTTCGAAACTTGAAAATGGTTATTTTTAAATTGTTTTACCATATTTGTGTTTTCATAAGTTAAAATCGAAGTCCAAAAACAAACTCTATTCGTACAACTAACGTGTTCATAAGGTTCTAGAACAGAAAAATGATTAGGATGAGTTTAAAAACTTTTTTCCAAACTTTGTTTATTTCATGATTGTAAGGATGAAATTTTACAATCGATTATTTTGCTCATTTTTTAATGTACTAATATTTAAAAATAATAATTTAGAGCTCTTGATCATTAATTAACCCCTTCAGGCCTCCCCATGGCATTTGAAACCGCGGTATTCTAAATTCTTAGTTTTCATTTCTTTTCAAACCTGATGATGGTCATGATTTCCTGGTTCCTTTACCCGTGGTGAAAATGAGATGAAATAAAATGCGGATATTCTCTTGGTGGCCCTTATCATTAATTTCCATATTTTTTTTCACATTTTAAAAATTCAGAGCTAAAAGAATTAATATATTAATTTAGCTAAATGATGCCATATCTAGAAATTGATAGGAGAAATATTATTTTACAGGGTTAATAATATTTATAACCATCTGGTATAAAATATATTAAACAGAAAAGTGGAAAATAATTTTCAAAAATAGTTTTAAGTAATATTTTTAAATTTAAAATCTTGACTTAATATAAAAAAATTAAAGAAAATTCAAGCCATTTAAGCAATAATTATAATAATAAAAGAGAAACTATTGGTTATTCTTTTAAAGTTAAAAATAGTTCGGATTTTAATTTTAAATTTATCAGAATCTCATGTTTTTTCAATTTTCTTTTAACATTAAAATTATTGATGAAAAAAAATTACTTAGATTAAGAGAAAAAGATTATTACAAAAAGGTAAGATAAATTATTCTTGGATTAGGAATATTACTAATGTGACCTTGTGATAAAACTCAATGAACAATTTTTTAAAAAATGCAACATTAGAATTTAATAAATTAATTCCATTTACAGAGTCACTACTCAAAATCATAATCTAAAATCTGAGCTTTTCTAATTCGGACGACCTCTTGTTTTCATCAGAAAGTCCTTTTCCTTCTTTTTCCATTATCTTTATTTCTTTTTTTTATATTATTAAATGAGAGTATAAATAATTCTTTTGCAAACATCTTAGCTTTTAAAATTGCATCTTTTTTTATTCTGTAATTTAATTATCACCGGCAGTTAGGTCTAATTTTGAGCTAACTCCAGTAAATCTTTTTCGCGAACTGGATTTGTTATTTTGAAAGTTCGCTAAAATATCCCTCAGCTGTACACATATTAAAAGCACATTAAACGAATTTAAAAGCAAGGATTCGCTTAAAGATGCAAAGCAAGAATTTTTCTAACTAAAAGGATATTTCACACTAAAATATCTCTAGATATGAAACACTAATGTCTATAGTGCAAAAATAACTTTTATTAGTTACTGTCGAATGGTAACATCAAATCTAACATATATGAAACTGTAGGAACATCTCAGATTCTTCCATTGAGTGTTAACCGTTGCTAATTAATTAAAACTTTATTAATTAGTGGAACTTCGAAATATTATAGAAGTTGTCGGGTGTGAGCTTTAAATTCCGAGATTAGAGTATGTAAAGAATGCCAGAAACGAATATCAAACAAGGTTTAATCGAACGCGAAAATAAGCTTAACGGTCAGCAAATAAATAAACGTTATGAATTGTTTATAGAAGCAGATATTCATATCTTCCAAAAAATATTATATCACAAAAATAGCTTTTGTATAATCTTTACTTATAATAAAGCACAATGTGTGTGTGTGTGTTGGCGCTGTACAGGCCAGACCGTTCGACTTACAGCTACCAAATTTGGTACATGTATACCTTGAGGGCCGGGAATGTGCACCTTGGAGCCCTTTTTTTGAATTTTTAATTAAAATTTTAATTAATTAAAAAATAAGCCAAATTTTAACGTTTTTTCGCTATAACTTCCAAAAATATTACAGCACAAAATTGATTTTTGCATCATGTTAAAGCACAAAAAATTAGCTTTTCAATGATACTGATGTTTTGATCCATAATTTAAAATTCTATTTTTAATGAATTTTTAAACATTTAATTTAATCGGGTTTTTTTCAACAATAAAATAAAAATAAACAAAATAAAAATAAAATTTTATCTTCGCGAGGATCTAAAAAAAATCAGTTTTTAATAAGATGTTGCCATCATATTTTCAGAAGTTCTGATTAAAAAAAGTTGATTACGACCAAAAATAAAACTAAAATATGATTTTCATCACGTGATTATATAAAATGAAATAAATAGGAAATGCGATATTTTTTAAACAATAAATGCAAGAGAAAATTTTTCTTGATCGTTTGTAACATCAAAATTAATTCAATTAATGAATTAAAATAAATAAAACACAAAATAAAAATGTATTACAGAAGTGCGACTGTTAAAACTGAAAAAGAATTTTTAGAAAAGTACCAAACGATAATCTTCTGAGAGCGATATTAATTATTTAAAAGTAAGAAATCTTAATCGAGCTTGAAGATGACGTCATTTCAAAGAAACGACGAACAAAAAGCAATTGATATTAATTAGAAGTAAAATATTTTTGCATTCGCGTTTTTTTTTAATTTTTAAAACACTAAGACATGTTATAAATAGTTACTTTTATTCATGTGAAGAAGATATATTGCGCAAATCAAAGAATTCGCCTTCGTGGTTGTAATTTATCTCCGCATTTTAATGAAACATGCGAAATGAAAACGCACCTGCTTTCAACGAAGCATACGTAATATTAAAACTATACTGGTAAAAGCTGGTCAGCTATTTGAAAATGCATCTTTCAAACAAGCATACGTAATAATTAACAATGTAAAATTTGTAAAAGCATATAAACACATTTTTTACCCGCATATTTCGGAGACATCAAAACTTCCTAACCAAAGCAATATCATGTTCTCACATGAGAACTAATAAATCAGCTTTCATTCCAAATTAAACATATAAAAAAGTCATTTTCGACACGTGTCTGCATAAAATGAAACAAATATGAAACATGATATTTGTGGAAAATAAATGGATGAAAACGTTTTCTATAATATTTTACTATACATATAATACTAATGCAATTAAACAGTTTTATTTAAGGCAAATATGGCTTAACATCTACAAGTCATCATCTGTAATAGGAGCCCGACATATAATTTCTTAATTTTTTTTTTGGAGGGGGAGGGACATAAATCTCTTACCAAATGGTCTTAGTGAAATATATAATTAGAAGATTGAGGTGAAAAATGCTGATGAATTACGACTTTTAAATTTTTACATATATCATCAGCTCTGTGAATCATGTTTAACAAAATATTCTATAAGACAATAAGTCCTTAAAATAAAAAAGTGGCACTCCAATGAACTAAATCAATCATCAAAGCTGATCGATCTATGAAAATTTCAATATAAGTATTCGATAAAAACTGGCCATTTTAGATCACTTTATCAAGATCTCAAAGAAGCCAATCAGGGTTACTCTAGCATAATTGGTCTAGACTATGAAAATTATGATTGTTCTAAACTTGCAATATTCAAAACTGAATAAATCAGCCTTATTTGATTCCAGAAGATAGAAATGTTTATTTATTGATTTAGAAGTTGAAATATTAAAAATACTTTACAGAATATGAATCTATAAGACCTCAAGAATTTAAACCGTAATTTTTTGAAATATATTTATAAACCGAAAAAAATTTCATTATTGAGAGCATTTATATACATCTAAATATAAAATTAAAAACTGAATGTTTCATTTAATCTATGAAATGTTTGCTGATTAATCCCCTGACATATTATAAATTATAAAAAAATTATAATGTTTCAATTTCTGTAGTGTACATAAAACTTCAATGTCGGACTACTCTGTTTTCAATTTTTAATTTTATTTAAAGACAAGGTTAGATTAAGTAAAGAGGTCTTTACATTAATAGAAGTTTCATCATTTCCACTTTAAATTAAAACTGAATTTTACGAGATCTGATAGAAAATCAGAGAGAAATGCGGAGTTCAAAGATCAGGACTGCTACATAATAATATAAGTGAATTATATGACTATCGAAATTTGAAGCTTAAAAATATTTTGCTGAAAAACTTTTTATGAGACCAAGTTATATAAAATTGATTGAACCCTTTAATCGGCATTACTACTGGCGAACCAACTGGTCGCCAAAGGCGGCTAGTCTTAAAATACAAAAATTACTTTTTTAACGTTATTAATTTCATTTCTTTCTTTTTTTTCCAATATTTTTTTAATCAATTCCAACTATTAGTTCACATTCTCCCACATATCAAGGCTAAAAGAATTAATACATCTTGATCAAATTTTTAATCGTTAATGAAATACTTTTTATTCCTCCAATCAAGTTCAACTAAATATCTTTAAACTTGCAGTGGACGGCATTTGATGTTGATACAGTTTTTTTAAATATTAGTTATTTAATTTTTTATACATTAATTAAAAATTAAATTTCTTAACAAAAATCTTCATTTCTCCGCCGCCATATAAGTAACGAATTCAATGTTGTTTATTCCCCACACTAATGAAATTAGGCTTAACATGTTTTCGACCAATTATGTTAAACGACTCTGTTTATTTTCATAATGTTTGACACATTTAAGATTAAACATCGTTAATTAATCGAATTTTTAAAATTCATTTTGAAGTACTATCGAATTAAAACAATGCAGAATAAAGAAAATTAGAAATTTCTAATCTGTTTTTGCGTTATGCTAACTGGTATAGAAAAATCACGCATTCTGTGTTGCTGTAAATAGCTTTGAATTGGCGTTGAAAATATAATGCTAGTATGATTTTGTGATTAATTATTTATAGCTGTTGGATTTCCAGGCTTAGCCATAACATGATGTAACCCTTTCGCGCAAGCTCAATGATGAAGTTAGGAAAAATTCCCATGATTCCACAGTAACAGATGTAAGTTCAAGTTTCGGTTCTGTTACAGTTTGGATACGATCGGGTTCGATGGAAAAACGGAACCTAAGATGACTGTATTCTATAGAAAGAATTCGTGCACGTAAAATGATTTATGTAAATATTTGTATATAATTATCTCTGCCTGTGTCCCCGTTCAGCAAATAAAAAAAGGATGATAAGAATGAAAATACCCTGGATTAATGATTTTAATGTTATGATCTAATTCATGTTGGAATACCTCGATTCTTCTGATTTAGAAGTTCCCGTAATAACAAGGTAAGAGTGAATTTTCTCTTACATTTCGATATTTGAAATAGGGGCCTAGAAATCCCAAAAATAGTAATTGGAATTGTTCGGCCAGCATATCTTGGTTGGTATGGAGTTGGATTCGTATCTCTTGGGCAACAAGTTCGAACCCGTACCCGTCAGTCTAAGACTCTTTATGTGTGTGTGTGAGACCACCATCAACTTTATAAATTAGAAAGTGAATAAATAGTAACAAACAAAAATAATAGTCCAACATCACATATAGAAAGGAGAATGAAAAATTGTCAGGAAACTCGCTTTCTATTTTGCCGCTTAATATTGTGATTCTGTCATATTTGTGTTAACTGTAATTATTTAATAAAAAGTAACTAAAATAAAAATTTTCTTTGTTAAGCTAAGTAGTAATATAAAAAATAAATTGTTTTTTATATTACTTGTTAAGTTTCAATCTGAAATATTGTTGTGATGTCATTAAAAGGCTTCCATCAAAACATTTAATTAAATTAAGATCCAAAAAAAATTAAAATTAAGATTAAAAACTTCCTTCTTTGAATACAATTTCCGGAATAGGATTTTTACTTCTGATTTTATTTCATAGCATAATAGTCATAATTTCAATAAAAATAATTTGAAATAAATTGATTGAATTATCTTTCAGTTGTATGAAATAATACGTTGAAATTATTTTTTAAAAAAAATGCCTTCCATTTTAATTATTTTACTCCTTAAAAAAATCTAAATTTTCGGGAGCAAACTGGTTGACTAAGTCGACTATTTTTTATATTTTTCTTTTCAAAATATCTTTGTATATTATGTAAATTTGAGCAGCAAAACATAACTATTCATTCAATCAATCTATAAAATCTATTGTTATTTTGTTACAACAAAGTTCCATTAATTTCCTAAAAGTTATATAAAAAAACCCTGAAAGAAATAGATTTTTTTAAAACATTTTAGAGTAACAAAAATGTAATTTTTTTAAAATAAAACTTAAAATTTACATTAAGGAAACAAAAAAGTTGATGTTTGAAAGAGAATAAATTATAAAGTATAAATAGCTATTAAGGAAATGAATGTATATAAATATATATAACAATTTTTTATTTACAACATTCAATCATCTACATAAATATAACGTTGTACAAGATTATTAGTGAATATTTTTCTCATATACTCGAAATGACAAACATCATTTAAGACAACGAAAATGATGCAAAATAAATACGCACTGGAATGTTAATTTTTTTTCAGCATTAAAAGATCATAAAAATAACACTTTATCAAACACTACATATGAATGACACAACAATCAAATTTCTTTTCTGTTTCAGAGTTTTAATATTTCTGCAGAAATGAAATTATGAAAAACGTAACCGAAGCCGATCCCAGAAGTTATATATCAAATAACCAAAACATTTCAGTGAAAAATGACCTGAATTGAGCATAAAATTGCTTTTTGAAACCGAAGAATGGATTTTTAATTACTGTGAAATTACCTTCGAAGGGTGAAAAAAAATCACGTTTAAACAAGCCAAATTTCATACATTTGATCTGCTTGTTCTTACATCATGTTCTATGGAATATCATATAATTGAAATCTACTTTAATGTCCCACCTGAACTTATCGCCAATAAAGGTAAACCTGGAAAATAACCTGAGCAGTTCTTCTAGCAGCCCTATGCAAATTATTGTTTAGTTTCTCGGCCATCTTGATTTTTGGCATCCTCAGAGGTATGATAGGAAACATTATAGTAGATTTCAACCCTAAATTAAGTTTAAATAATCAGTTTTTGTTAATTTTTTAGGTTAAATTAATATATAATTAAAATATCCAGAGTAAAGAGTAGAATAATCTCTTATCTTTATTTGGGTTAAGCTTAAGAACGCTACATGATCCCGTCGCCAATTTGGCGATATTTTTTTTTCTTTGCCATTTCCTAAAATTCCACCGAAAATTAGGATTTCTCCATTTTAAATCTGATGCAAAATAGAGCATTATTGTCAAAATATTTCAAGTTTAGTAATCGTGCTAGGTTCTTAACAATACTATTTAATTGTTTTTAGCAAATTATAGCTCATAATAGAGGTATGCATCTCACTCAAAGAATGAAAATGACTAGGAATATCTTCAATAATAAATTCCTAAACTGAGTTGGACCTGCGATAAAGAAGTATTACAAGCATTTTATCAATAGAGATTTGAATAGTTATGTACACGAATACGGAGGTAAATCAGATTAATTCTTTTTGTTTCCAATATTATAAACAAAAGGTAAACAAGTGGAAGTTAAAAGATCACCAATATGGAAGATGAACATAAACATGGACGTCACATATATTGCTATAGATTATTCTTCTAAAAAAAGTCTATTTATTGAAAAGTTCACAACAGACATCGGTTTCTAAAAGAAGTTTCTTGTTCAGTTCGATATTTTAGATACACATAAAACTGTTGGAGTTGGCATTTCAACACAATGTTGAACACAAACACTGAGAGTTTGTTCTTCTCAACGTGAATGTTTTGTTCACAATCGAAATAAGTTCTTTAAAATAACACATTTATTGAAAAAGTGGAATATCTGCACAGCTTTAACCTTTTCTTATGCAACTGATTAATCCTTTTTTTAAAAACCATTGCTGGAATCTTCTTGCACAAAGATCTAGTTCCTTTACAAATTAGTTATTTTGTCGCTTAGCTTCTGTGCTCATATTCCTTACTTTATAAATGGAGGATTTCCTTAATGTGGTGGATCTTCACTTTCGCTAGCTGAATCTGCAAGAGATAGGAAGCATACATAAATAAATTGCTAGTATTTTGATATTTAATCAAATGCAAAAGAATATTAATTATTAAAATGAGAATAAATGATTTCAGATTTAATATTAAGATAAAGATTGTAATAAGACAATAAATGTTTGTTCTAAGATAATGATCCAATGATCACCGAGTCAGAACTATTCAGAAAGAGGATGCCAGTCAAGCATAGGAAGTAGGAAAAGCAAACTATTGAGCTTATTAACTAAACCAGCATCGAAGTAGCTAATCTAACATCCAAGTTATTAACAAAACTGGCACAAACATGCTGGAAAAAGGAATCCAAATAGCGATTGGAGAACTTTGAGAATCTGAATAAAGTAATCCATTGCACTCTTGTACCAGTATTATCGAAATTATTGAGATTTTTAATTATTAAAATTATTAGATATTGAGATTATTAACTAAATAGATATGAAATCTTCTTTCAGATAAAAACTATTGTCAGAAGTCAGAAGAAGCAGATCTTGCATACTGGGTCAAAAGATAGACAGAAAGAGAGAGAGAGTAATTTCAAATCAGGAATAAATGCCTAATTCCTTGGATTGGGAGATTGTCAGGGTTTAACTACATTGGGGTCCGAATTTAGAGGGCCTCGGGTGATGAGTGAAAATTCATCGATTTTTTTATAGTGGTAATTATATTTTTAAAAAGAATTGGAAAATTAAACATTTCTAATTATGTATATATGTTGCCGTTAAAGTATGAAATCCGTTATTTTATAGAATACCTAGTTATTCCATGAAATAACTGATAGTGTCCGTTAAAGGATAAAACTCTCTCGTATTTCATGGTTTAACTAGTTATTTCATAGAATAACGATCTGCAGACCGTTAAAGTGTAAAATTATCTATATCATATATATTCCAGATCCCAGTTCAGTGTCTGCGAACAAAAATTAATTAAAATCGAAGAAATACTGGATATAGAAATATTGCTCCGATCGGTTGTTACAGCTCCAAGTTTAGGTATTGGTCAGGGATTTAAAAAATGTTCGTGTAAATCCCAGTGTTTCAACAAAAAATGTTTTTGTTTTAGAAATAATGTTCTTTGTAATTACAAGTGTCATTTTAGTAATCCTTGTTGTAACAAATGATTTTATGGTCCATTTCCATAAATATCACTTATACGCTGCATAAATTAGATAAATTGCTTCTTTTTCATTTTAATTGTCAGTCATTAGTTTATTTATAGAATACTTAGTTATTTCATTTTAGATAAATTGTTTATTTTACACTTAGTCTCTCGGAAATTAATTTCTAGAATACCTAGTTATTTCTAGAATAACTAGTTAAAGTGTCACATTAATAACATATTACATACTTTAACGGACACGATCAGTTATTTCTGATCAGTTATATATAATTGAAAAATATTTATTTCATAAAAATAAAAATTTATTTCTAATGTAATAAAAGATAATATCTGCGAATGCATCGCTGATTAATCAGATTATCATCATTAAATAGAATCGGATATCATATTCTTTTTGATTTAACAGGAAAGAAAGTAATTAACATGTACTAGAACTGAACATAATTTTTTTTTAAATTCTCATTCGATCGAATTGTATACGGACGCTTTAAGAAATCGTCTGACAATAACTAGAAAAAATTATTATTAGATAGTTAAGTTGGGATGAATAATAAAAAGGAAACTGAATCATCATAATTGCTCGGGGCTCCTAATTTCTAGTTAGAGCATGGCATTGTGTTTTTCCAGAGAAAATTCGTAATTAAAAGTCGTGTATTAGGAAACTTCGACTTCTCTGAGATTTATTTATCTAATACGCTTTACTTATACATTTAGAATAAAGGTGGAGAATTTTTATCTATTGGCAAAACGCCAAATAAGTCACGAGGAAAAGTGACAGAACCCTCCCAGAAAAGCTTAATTGTTTCCCCATTTCATAGAAAACGCTTAATGACAGCTTAGCTCATTGGAAAGATCACAATGAAAAAAAAATCGTAAATATGAGGAAAAGCAATGTTAGCTAAATTCTGTTGTATATGAAGCATTGTCAGAATGCCATGCTTTTATTAGTTTTAATTTTTGAGAGTAATTTAGAAACTATGTTATTATATTGTCGTAATATACATGTGAATTGGCAGTATTATTGCCATTTTGTTGGTAGAATGTTTTAGATATAACTTAAACAATGTTTGAGTTATTGCTATAACATTGTATAATAACATTGAGTTATAGCAAAGTGGCTAGATTGAATATAAAACTGTACTTACCTCCTTTCTTTCCTTGATACTGATGCCTTCGTAATCTGTCATAAAGATCTTCTTTGGTTCCATAGATGCTTGCATTACTATGACCTAGTGTGTTTGTTTTACCGTGAAAACCATCTATAAAACAGAATATACAATGTTTCAATATCTTCTATACTTATATTCAGATATTAACATTAATTACATACTGAAATGTGCTTGCATTAAATTACAACTTATTGGCCACGAACAAAAGATTTTGATTATTATGATAGACAGTATGAAAAGAATAAATTTCAAAAAATATAATTAAAAATTGTTTTACAATATCTGTAGTGTTTAACTTATCATATCCCATTAAATCTATCAATTACATTCCGATGTATTATAAATGATTAATTAATCATACATAAATTAATAATTATTTTAATAATACAATGAAAACATACAGCCCTAATATTTTATATTTAATAAGATTCGAGTTTATGAGAAATTGATTAATTAACAAAGCTAATAATATTTTTAATCCATTTATTTATAGTGTCAGAGGGAATCATACCATTGTTATCAGTAATTAAATACTGTAGCTGTGTTGTTAGTTAGAAAAAAGGGATTTTTTTTTTTACGATATCATCTATTAGGACCTACTATTTAATCATAATGTTTAATTGAAATTTTTAAAGCGTTTAACCATTTCCAATTTAGACGTGAGTTTTATAATATTCTTTTCAAGATATGATTAATTATTTTACATAAAACGTGCATATTCAGTACTAACTAAAAGATAATGGAATTCAAAGTTTCCTACTTTTTTGCATTTATATATAGTATGATATAAAGAAGCAAAAGTCAGGCAAACTTTGATTCATCTCCATTCCTTAACTTATCAAAATGGATTCGTCGATATTTATTTATTTTTACGGTTCTCCGGCTTATTTGGCGATTTTTAGATTATGCAAACATCGTCAGAGCAATGGGTTTTCTTAATGATTTTTCAGATTATATATTTCAGAATAACAAGATCGCCAAGTCAAATCATTCAACCATGATGATTAGTCCCAGATTTATAAGTGATTCTCAACTAAGCTAAGCTTACTAAGATCCATTTGATATAAAATAGCCCTATTTCGCCAAAACGATTGGCGACAGTTTTCATGTTTTTGGCGATTTGTTGTGAAGGTCCTAAAATTAACAAGTACTGATTCTTTTAACATCGAGAAATTACTGTGTCACATCAACAGATACGTCACAGCTGTCTACACGTCCAAGCATTACCTCATTTTTAAATTGCATTGAATTAATATTTAGTACAGAATTATAAATCCTAAGAAGAAGCTGCAAAAGGGTATATCAAAGAGCAGTAATTACCTTGCATGTAAGTCTCGTTGTAAAAATTTGGCATTTCCCAACCTTCATCTTCTTCATCTTCGAAATAATGTGCGTAGGTGCTATGATGAGAAGGAGCGATGCTTTCAGCATAAGGTGCTGGAGCTCCGTAGAAGAAATTCGTCTGAGAACCCGTCAAGTCCATGTGGGGTTCAGGCATCTTTTGCATCTTCGTTTTGCGGGTAGATCTGAGGATAGATATTTGAATTAAAATGAGGAATTGAAATTAAAGAAATTTTCTCGCAAAACCAGGGTGGTCCATGCATAGGCACTACAGAAATGCAAAACCTTGTCTTTTTTTCATAAATAAATATAATTATTAACTTGTTTAATTATAAATATAATATTTCAAAGGGCATCTGAAAAGTAATGTCCAATTTCCAATAATAAATATTTTTGGCAAGTTCTCTACGAATGTGGTAATACCAAGAATTTTATATCAAAACTAGGAGATATTTGTTATTTTTTTCTTGTAACCATTCAATGCAGTGGATTTTTTATCTGTTTTTCGATGGATAAAAATTCATTGTTACGATTTTGTTGCATTTGACGGGAGGCTAGTCATTATTCTTCAGTCGTACCTATTTCAATGCAATTTTTTAGTAGTTTTAATACCTTTCCGAAAAAAGGGAGAAAAAGGGTGTGAATTTTTTCGGGGAAGGGCAATTCCTTGAAGTGTTTTGGATAGTTTTGGAATGGTTGGTTCGATTTTGTATTAAAAGACGAGATGCCAGTCATTGCTCTGAAGGCTAGTTTTGTTTTGGGGCCTTTAATTCCCTTCCGAAACAAGCGAGAATAAGAGAGTGTCTTTTTTCGGCCTCCAATTTTGGCCTGTTACGCGTAATAATAAGCTATATTATTTAAAAGCCATTTGAAAAATATGAGAGTACTGTACAAATGGGCAACGTTACAGATAAAGTTTTAAAAGTTTCCGTAAAGCGAATTCTTTTTTTTCTTCTGATGCCTGAAATATGGAAATAAATAATAAATTCAGGAATAATCAATAATAATTACAAATATAATAAAAAATTGTATCATTACTTTATTAGCTCGTAAGTACAATAATAATTTCTTTATATTTTTAACATTAAACTTCCTGATTTTTTTTATTGTTTAATTGAAGTTCCACAAAGTTTTATGAATGAAAGATAGGCTGGACTTAAAATTTTTCATTCAGAATGTCAGCTCCAAAGTTAAACCAACTATTTGAGCATTTCAGGTGCAAACAAATATCTAAAATAAGTTTCATCAGCCTTTGCGATATAAATTTTGAACGATTTATTAAATTAAAAGAGGAAAAGGCCCTACAATTGGTATGAAGGATATAATATCGTTGCCAACAACAATGACTAGCATCTAGTGCATTTTTGGATGGTTGGCGTGTTTGGCGGGAAGTCGGAAACTGTCTTTAAGGCTTTGATCAAAAACTGACTTTGCTAAACATTTTAGATAATAACAAAACAGCCACTCTCACCTGACGCAGATCATCCAGACGAGAAGGACCAGAAGAATGATAACAATGACAGCCCCTGCGATGCCGCTGGCCACATAGACGAATTCGGATTTCTCTGTGCAGTTGTCTCCGTAGAAGTTGGCGGGACACATGCATTTAGGGCGGAAGGTATGCGGACTCACTTCGCAGGTTCCACCGTTTTCGCAGAAGTTCTCACATGCGTCTGAAAATAATGGAGTGGAATATTAGTGGAATAATAGTGGAATATTAGTGGAATATTAACTGCATTCTGATGGACTGTATTTAGGGTTATTTAAACAATTCGAAAAATCAACAACTAATTTTATTTTTGTGCACTTTTCCGTAAGCCAATTGACGCCAAATGACGCCAATTGTGAACTAAACAAAGTGAATGACAAAACAGTCAACGGAATTCTACATTATTTGGAGATTTTTCGCATGCGTCCGGCTAAAAGAAAATTTACCTATTTTTGAAATTATTAGGTAAAGCAAATTGATCATGATTAATAATCAGTTAAGACTAAATATAATTAGAAATACAGTAATATCATTCTGGTGATCTGCATTTAAGATTATTTAAACAATTCGAAAAATCAACTACTAAATTTATTTTTGAGTACTTTTCCATTCGCCAATTGATGCCAAATGATGCCAATTGTGAACTAAACAAAGTGAATGACAAAACAGTCAACGGAATTCTACATTGTTTGGAGATTACTCACTTGCGTCCGTCTATAGGAAATGTACCTATTTTTGAAATTATTAGGTAGAGCAAATTGATCATGATTAATAATCAGTTAAGACTAAATATGATTAGAAATACAGTATTATCATGTAATAAATTATTTTAATTTTGATATCTTACGATACAAATTTAATTACCTATTTAAAATGGTATTTATTCTAAACTGCATTTTTATGGTTAAGAATCAATTTGGATTAAATGCAATTAAGAATACTGAATATAATCTCTAGAGACTTTAAAGGAATTTCTAAAGAAAAAAAAGTTGAAATTTCTTTAAGCTTTCACAAATATATTAGAAAATCATTTTTCACATACTTAAATATGAAATAAAACTGTCAGAAAATGAATTTTTACAATATGCCTTTTAAAAATATTTTGACTTAGTTGTTTCATTATTAATTTTTCTTTTTGAGATTTATCTAACTTTATCGCATAACATCATATTTCAGTTTTTTTCATGTATTAAGGCATGGTTAAGATATTTGAATCTAATGCCATGGTTTCTGTTTTTGCTTTACTGTTAACTAATATAAAAAAAAGTCTGACCACCATTTATTTTAAGCAAAGAGTTTCTCATTGAAATAGAGATGGTTAAAAGATTTTCTTGATCTTCTAGCAAATGAAACACGAAGATGGTTCAAAATTCTCCGAAAGTTTATTAAAAACACCTTCTCCGTTATATACTGAAGTTAAAACTTCCATTATTATCTAGGAATTCCAAGGTCATCTTTTCTCTAATGAAGGTTTGGTTTATAGATATGGAATGTCAGAAACAGCAAAAAATAGTCTTGTTCAATTACAGATTTAAATATCAATATTGAGAATTATTTCATTCATTTCTTTCTCAAATTTGTAAGTAACAAGTATCAAGAAAATACTTGGAAATAAAATTTGATATTTTGATTCATATATCGAAGCAAAACTTATAGAAAGGAAGTTAACCAATCAGTTGAACTTCAAGAGCTGAGAATTTTATAATAAACTAGCTTTTACCCGTGCCTGTGTATGCATGGAAATTTTGATTTGCATGTGTGAAAACCAATGGTCTGAACCAAATGAGGAAACGTAAATGAGTGAATTTTTTACTCCAGTTGGGGTATTGCAATACAGATTAGAAAGCTCTAATTTCATTAATTCTGTTTTATTTTAATTCAAAAGTACTTCAGAAGGAAACCGAAAAATCGATTAATTAACAATGTTTAATTTTAAATGCATTAAGTTCTAAAAAATAAATAGAATCGCTTGAAATAATTGTTCGAAAACATATTAAGCCTAACCTCTTTAGCGGGGGAGGACAAGCTGAGCTCTTACTTATTTGATGGATGATAGGGAAATGAAGATTTTCAGCGAGAAAATTAGTTTTTAATTAATAAAAAATTAACCTAAATAAATAGCAGCCTATGTCTTATTCTAGACTATAATCTATCTCTGTGTTACATTTCATCCAATCGTTCAGTGGTTTTGGCGTGATTGGCTAACATCAACCCTCCATCCAAACTTTCACATTTATAATAATAGTATAGATACCCAAGAAAGTTTAACAAGTGATACTAATAATTAACAACACCATATTTTTACACTTACGAATGCATTCCAGAGTATCGTTATTCTTGACATAGGCAGGTCGACATTCACAGTCATAGTTATCGATTTCCTCTCTGTACACACACTGAGCATTTGCTTGGCAGATCCTCTCTCTTCCGTTCACAAAGCATGGATTGGAGCATTCCTCTAGAGATGTTGCCCCTGTACGTTGGGTGGTTGTATCCTGAGGACACTTGATGCACTCGGACATCCTGTCTTCCTTGTCCTGGTAAGTGCCTTTGGGACACAATTCACACAGCTGAGTGGATGGATCTACAAACATGCCTGGTTTGCAGATATCTAAATATGGAATGAAAATACGATTATATCACGGTTAAATTCTTGTACCCGTGACAGAATTTCAATTATTTGACAGCCAATCATAAAAATTTCTAATTATGTGAATCTACCTTAAAAGAGAGATAATTGAAAAATGGCACAATTGGGAAAATAATAGTTGGGGTATTTGATTTGTCCTTTTCTAATTAAAGGATATAATTATTAGCAGTCAAAATAGGGCGGGTAACAAAATATGATTTTTATGTAATTTTAACATTTTAAAAACTAATTTGAAAGAGTTTTATAGAGAAATGATACAAGTGTATGCCATATGGTTGAAAAGAATTAATGTATATGAAATTATGATAATGATTTTAGGCTTAACTCGTTTATTTTCGTTCCATAGGAATCTACAAAATAAACACGCACAAAAATGCAAATAATATCATAATGTTCATGTATAAACGCAATTCTTATTATAATGAAGAGTGTTGTAAAAATATTCTTAAATTAATATTTGAGGGGGGGAATTATAGGAAATAAAATTGAAATCATTAAAAAGATTATTATCTGAGTTTTAAAATGCTATAAAAATGTTTTTTCTGCAATAAAAATATTAATATATGATTTAGGTCCGGCAATTTGTGCTGTGGCAAACTTTCAGAGTTTTTTTTAATAGTTTCATCACAGTAGGAGTACGTCAATAGATGTTACATTAGTTTAAAGCATAAAAGTGCCAGTTTTAGCAGTTAACGCAAATTCATTATTCATTAAATTAAAAAAAAATATGAAATTAAATCTGAATGTTAGATTTTAAAAAATATATAAAAAACTTGGAGATCCATCAGAAACCTTATATTTTATTTGAAGATTAATAAAAGAAGTCTGTTTTGTTAAATACAACAACTCTAAACAGGCATTGTTCTAATGATGAGTTATTTTTGCATGCTTTCTAGAAAACTACCCTTTTTTTAAAGCTTCAAACTATAGCTTGCAGAGCATGTTTTTAATTCTTAAAAATTCAAATAATGCTCTAAACATTTTAGAATTCCATCGGCTTGTTTATTCCTTCAGTTTAACAGCATATATTACAAGTCATTGCCAGATTCCAAAATGTTTACAAATAATCATCAGCTATTATACAAAAAAGATTAACGAAATATTGTTAATAAAAATATGTTTATACATGAAAAAATCGTTTGCTTTTAACTTTTAATAATATTTTAATTGAAATAAAAATAGTAGTGGTTATAAAATGTCTGAAAGGGAATCGTTTGCTAAATGTCTATTAATGGATTTAGATTATTATATTTACCGAATAGTTATTTATAAGGGAATAAAATATCAATAAAAGTAAAACATTACCAATATTTATTTAAATATGAATTTTTATGAATCGGATGTGTTAGTTGCAATACCGAAAAACGGACATTTCAAATATCGAAGCTTGCGCAATTTGGCGTAGGATCAAAGCCTTTTTGAGAAATAACATTAATAATGCTAATCTAAAAACTATTTCTTATGCGTTGTTCTATATTATAATGATAAATACCTAATAGACATTCTTGCTCGCTAGTTGCAGCTACATCTGGTGTTGTCTTGCCTGACGGACACTGTTGGCATGCAGGCATACCCCTGGATCTGAAGAATCCTCTTCGACAAGGTACACAATCCCCTCCTTCATCTAATTCGTATCCAGACAAACATTCCTCTGAAAAAAAAATGATATTAAAAATTATGCCTGGTTAGTTTGGTAAAAAAAAAACAATTATTAAGTTTTACCTACAGTTATGTTTGAAAATGAAATGTAATTTTTTTCCAGAAGACTGACTATTACCAGAATAAAAGTTGTAATTTTCACAATTTCTTAAAAAATTCTAAATGCAAAAAAATGAGATATACTTGACTGATATATAAATAAATATGTTGTTTCAAATTTAAACAATCATTAAATTTAAATTTTAGAACATGAGAATATATTTTTGATTTCAGAAATGTTTTATTATGACAGAATAAAGCACAACTGAATCGTATGTTATTCATGTTCAATTTCATGTAAAATTTCATTATAAAGTTATTATTGTGATGTTCTGTGCTATAAATAAATTTTAGAAACAGAATGAGATAATATCTGTATTATGAATGAATAAAACGCTAATTACACGTATGTAATTCATGCTCAATTTCATGTAAAATTTCTTATTAAGTTATATATATAATAAAGTTTTAATAATGATATGAAAGAATACTAATGAATTTTTTAATTCATTTCTTCTAAAAGTTACAAAATAGCTCAAATGTCAATAAACAGAGACGTTTAAATAATAAAATGACTTTTTGATTTAACTGGAATTTCAGTTTTAAGTCACATATGCATTTATTAACTTTTTGGTAAGGAAAAGAACATAAACAACACATTGGTATTTTTCGTTATTAGCTAAATACTAACCTCTACATTCTAGTTTTGATACTGCCTGGTTTCGTCTGGTGGTGAGACCGGCTCCACATGCAACACATGTAAAAGCGCCATCTAGTGGCTGGTAGAAACCATAACCACAAGGCTGGCAGGATCCAGCCTGTTCGTCGTAATAATTACCAGCAGTACAGTGTTCTAAAAAATAACAATAAATTAGAATTTTTTTTTTTTGAAAAATAACTCAATTTTTAAAAAATTAATTATATTGCTTTTAAGATGTTCTTTCGAACTGTGATAGATATATATATATATATATGCTCACACGCTGTTGTTTTCTTTACATCTTAAAATTAACTTAACTTCCATTAATTGATTTTGTTGGTAGGTAATTGATAATACTGTTCAAGTCTTGGAGTGCCACAATGTAAATTTGTTTCTTTTTGGTGAAATTTTAAATTTATTTAAAACAGTATCAAAAAATAAATGAAAAAAATCCCCATTAACATTGAGCCAGAATTAAAATATTTAATATATTCAATTTTTAAAATATCTTCCATTTTCAGATAATCCTAAAGAAATAAGAAAAGTCTTGTAGCATGACCCATATAAAGGAGAGAGTTTCTGGTGTGGGTGAATAGTAAGCATTGTTGTTATCATGAATTTTGATATCAAGTTAAACTAACTTGGACATCAAGTTTGATATCAAGCAACGGATATTTCTATTATGAATTGTAGACGAGTAACTCTTAAAAAGAAGGTGTACCTATAGCGATTGAGTTACTGCACGGGCAGTATTTGATTTGATTTTTTTGTAAGTATGTATTATTATTATATTTTATTTCTTTCCATATTAATTTTTTGTAACATCTCTTCTTGATAAAGAATTCTGTTCTTACATTAATTCTTGATGATGTTGCCTAGGAAATCAAATATCAAAGTAATCATAACTTTAGAGCTTTCATTCTTGTTGAGTATATTTAAATTGCTTCTAGAATAATCCTAATAATAGGTATCCACCAGAACCAGAAAAATATCCCTATTTCTTTCTTCTTTCTATTCCTACATTACCAGTTAAATTTTGATATAGAACAAACTTTTTCTTCTTCTTGTGTACAGCCGACCACCACTGAACGTAGCAACATCGACAGGATTTGTTGTGGCCGACTGTGGACTGTAGCAATGTCCATCCTTACATTGACCGAATCTGTCCAACTAATATTCTCTTCGAGATAATTGGCCCCAAAGTGGTCAAACACTGATCCCCTCCTCCTCTACACACTTTCTACAACAGTTGGCAAAAAACTGATAATTTTAGACAACATGTCCTTCAGAGTCCTAAGATTACTTGGTACCATCAGTACTGAACTCAAGTCATTATTTTGAACTTGCAGATGTTTTCTATGATCAGAGATTTCTGTACATTCCTTTAAATAGTGGTAAGCAGTACCGATTCCTCCACAAATGATTTACTTTCTTGCATTCTTCCAAATCTTTGGAAATAAGCAGGAAATCTCCTATGACCTGATATAATTTAGATTACCAGTATTTTCTTATTTTTATCTCTGGATAAGGAATAAAATCGTAAGTTACTCTTTCTTTTTTGGAACTACACCATCTGTCAAACATTTGTAGCTTAATTTGTAGAATAAGCTAAAAATTATTTAATAAAATAGCTCTCGTCTACTACCAGCCGCTCTTCATGCTGTTCTCATATTAAGAAGACATAAGCGTTAATTAAAACATTGTTTTCAAGTATTATCAAGACATTAAGTTAAAATGAAGAGCAGATAATTTTCAAAAGTTAAGAACACAAGTAGGAAAGAAGTTGGAAGCTCACCTTTGCATTCATCATCCGATCGAGCACCACGTGACTGAGTGGTGCCTTGTCTTCCGGCGATGGCTGGACATGGTTTGCAGGCCAGGGATCCCATCTCATTCTGGAAGAAACCCACGGGACAAAGTGTGCATTCATTGGTTGCATTCTCATAATAGGTTCCGATGGCGCACTCCACTGTGAAAAAAAATTAACAATTATTACTATAATGTTTGGCAACAATAAAGGAATGCAAAACAAAAAGAAGAGTTGTTGAGATAAGTTTGAAATATTGTTCTGAGATGTTAATTTTGGTACTGAATAATATTTTCAGATTCGCCAGTTTTACAGTATATGAAACAAAATATAGCTGAGTATTTTTAGGAAAATATCATTGGATCTCGCAAAAAAGTACCTATTTCCTTTACTGAGATAGTTTTCTGCCGTGTAAGTTAAAGGATGATTGTTAAATAATCATAAATGTGTCGATGAATATTGAAAGAAGAGGATAAATTTTATCCTTTGGTGAAGTATATCTTTTATAGTAGATAATTTAAATCCAAATTAAAGTACTTTGATCATTAATTTTGTTATATGAATTTTCCTGTTTTATACAACAATATGATCTGAAACCAGAACAAAAGACATAAAAAGAATGATTTGTATTAATTTTTATAATCATTATAGGAGCTCATTTCAATTATAGAAAAACATTCGGTTATGATGTTATGTAATCTTTTTTTAAACATTTTTTTAAATGGAACTTTCTTTATTAAGAAAATTGATTTTCCATCTTCATATTTTGACAAATATAATAAACTTCTATGCTCTAGAAACTTTCTTTTTTATAGTTCAAGGGGTTGAAGACAGCACTTACCGCAGTTAGATCCAATGACTACTTCACCCAGAGGACAGGCGTAGTCCGTCACCAGCTTCAGAGATGTTAGGTCAGGCAGGACATTGGGAAGGATATTGCGTACATCGAAAGCCGATTTCTGCAGTATAGCATTCTCTGCCACTTCCTGTACTGTGGATCGCTCCTGGCTATTTTTGTTTACCACAGGATCACTGTAAATATAATGGTAATAAAATTTAGGATTGGCCTTAGCTGTGATATGGATTCTGAAGTTATCCTTTGGACTGTAGTTGATATATGAAATAATTCCTTTTTATTATTTTAAATGCATATTAAAGCATTATTGGTTTGAATTTTGATTATTTCTGATTGTTAAGAACAAATTTAAGCAAACGAATGGAAAGTTTCAAAAAGTGCGTTAGGTTTACAAGCAGCAATCGGAGAAACAATTATATTCTTCAACTATAGTATTAGAAGCAATTATATTCTTCAACTATAGTAATAGAAGCAATTATATTCTTCAACCATATTGCAGAATATCAAAATTAGTAAGATTTGAAGCAGCAGATTGAATTATATAACAGAAAAATGTAATGATTTTTAACAGAAAATTTTCAATTATTTCTGAGTGATTCTAGATGTAAATCTAGATTATCTTAAATGTTTCTACACATTCATAGGATGTGCATAAATTTCTTAATCATAACTTTAAAAAAACACTTGATAAGCTCATTCACTTTAACTTATAAAAATGCATTTTTCTATTCTTGGCAAATATATATA
Organism: Argiope argentata; assembly: GCA_026289955.1. Lineage (NCBI taxonomy): Eukaryota > Metazoa > Arthropoda > Arachnida > Araneae > Araneidae > Argiope > Argiope argentata. The sequence continues at coordinate 240,962 of JAOUZG010033333.1, forward strand.
TATATATGTGCTTGTGCTTGTTAATATAATAATTAAAAATTTCAATTCATAATGTATTTTTTATAATACGGCTTAGATTTATATAATGGTTTTATCATTTTTCATTATATATATATATATAT
>JAOUZG010033333.1:252926-283679 GCA_026289955.1 Argiope argentata
GTGTCATCACGTTTATACGTTTTTGAAAGAACATACTTTGTATATTTTAGATGCGTTTTTACTAATCGATTAAAACAAAAATTTCTTAAAAATCTGCATAAAATCCATACCAACATTAATATATTTAATTCATTGCGATTTTGAATCATCATGTTTATACGTTTTTGAAAAAACAGACGCACAGATGGTCAAACACTTATTGGATGTGGATCACAATTTCGTTATGTTATAGATTTTAACTGTGTGTACTGAATTTTAACCATTTATGTACATAACAGCCGGACAGACACACACTCTAACAGCCATCTGTACGGCTGATAACACATTCTAACAGCTGGACAGATGGACTTCCTCTGAATGGATTTTGCTCAAAATGTGATGGAGATCTATGAATTTGGTGCAAAGGTTACATACCAAACTTCATCCGTATAGCTCAAAGCAATTTTGATTTATCTTTGTCACAGACAGACTGACGGACAATTCACAAAAATGTGTTTTTCGAACTCAGAGAGGAATAAAACGTAGAAATTTGTCAAAATCTCTAATTCGAATTTTTCGACGATTAATATACAGGGTGTCCGAGAAGTCTTTGACACATTTCAAAAATTCAGTTAAAAAAATAAACGAGATAGAAAGTAAAATTAAGTTACATTTATTACCTCAAATAGTGAAGTTTTTTTTTTAATGTATCGATACACCTCGATGTGGGCCCCTGATTTCCGGTGGCTACGAGCAAATGACTGATTAATTCTATCGACGACACTTCTGTGTCGACCCAGGACACTCACAGTTTCCAAAAACTTATTTTTCCATGCAATAATGCTGTTACGAGATGGAGGGTCTTTTCCCATATTTCGTACGGAAATTACGTTGAACTTGAGTCAGAGATTTCGATTCGAAAAACCACATAACACAAAACGCGCGCTCACTTGGAGAAGCCATTTTCTAAATAACTCTTTCTAACGTTTCAGTACCGCAATCTCCCGGCCAGTTTTGTATTTAAAAAAAAACTTTACTATATGAGGTAATAAATGTAATTTAGTTTTACTTTCTATTTCGTTTATTTTTTTCTTACCGAATTTTTGAAATGTGTCAAAGACTTCTCGGACACCCTGTATTTTTCTATACAACGTATACGAGAAAGTAAAAAGAAAGAAAAAAAAGTACAGAGCAATCATTTCATTTCATATTTGAAAATACTTACTCTACACTGTAAAGAGTAAAGAAGACTCCTTTGGAATTGGGGGAATTGTATTGAATCCACAAAGCGATGGATAAGCTATTGGTGTTCAAAAGGAAAGGTGTGGCCAGAGCAACACTCGAAGAACGGCTTTCGTCGTTAATATATAGATCATAATCGATGTTAACAGCTGAAAAATAAGTATTTATTAACATATAATAGTTTTTAAAGGATACAACTGAAAAATGCATAACTGTTATAAATTTCTGTGAACTTAAAATGAGGATAATTTAACATTTATACTTTAATCTTATATGCAAAATATAAAACGATCCAATAAATATAATAAATAAAAATGTTTTTAATAAGGAGGCTAAAATAAAATCGTAAAAGCAAGAAGCGATGATTAAAAATATTCTCAGGAAATTGGAAGGCATATATTTTTAACAAATAAATTAGAATTTTTGTTTTTATTAGTTATCCCACTTCGGATTTTTCACAGTTCTCGTGGTTTTATTTTTTATTGTACTGGGATTATTTAATTGATTTAAAAATTATTTCTTATTTTCAAATACTCTAATTAAAGCATATCTTTAAATCTTTTAAAAAATTCTATTATTTACTTTTTAGTTAATACATAATTCATTTGTAACCTTTTGCATTTGGAAAGATAATTCGATGCTTAATTATTCTCTTAATTCATGATGGACCTATTTATTACACCAAAAAAAAATACATGTCATTGTTTTACGTTCAGATTCCCTGATAAATGAATTAAAATTTTTTAACATTCTGTAGGCATCTTTAACAATTAAAATTTATTAATTAAATAAATAAAATATCAAAACGTTGCACCGTCTTGAATGATGATTGAGAGAAGACATTCAAGTGAAAAGGGTTGATTTTATGGAATATTGCAATCAGTTTTTTTATACATCATTATTAAATCCCACTTTTCGCAGAATTGTATTTGAATTGAAACAAATTAGTTGATTAATATTAAATTCTTGAAGCATTGAAATATAATTTCAACGAGAATGCAAAAATATGTAAAATCTACGAGCCCTGATGCCTATAGAAATAAACGAAAATTATCACAAAATTCTACGAAACATTTCAATTAAATTTAAATATAGCAGAATAAATTACTTACTCTTTCTACAGTCCTCTCCTGTGAGGTTAAAAGGACATTTACAGTAGAAATCGTTGGTGAGATCGATACAAGTGGCGATTGTGGGACAGGAATTTTGCGTGCAGTCGGCTATATCTTGCTCGCAGTATTTTCCAGTGAATCCTGAAGGACATGTGCAAAGGAAGGTGTCCTCCATACGAGTGCAGGTGGCTCCGTTTTGACAGACATTGTCCTCACAAGGGTCGTACTCGTATTCACATCCGATGCCTGTGAATTCCGAAGGACACGAGCAGTTGAGACCACTGCCATAGTCCAGGCAAAGGCCTTCGTGCATACAGGGGTTGCCGATACAACGTTGGGGTGAAGTTTGACATTTCTTGCCGTCCGTTCCAGATGGGCAACTAATTGGAGAGACAAAATTAGTATTTGGATTAATATCCAAAGTAAGTTACAAAAGAATATAATTAAGTTAGCATTAAATATTTATTTAGTTAATAGGAAATCTCATACTAGCTATGCATTAGATTTTGTAGTTGAAGATGAACTAGGACCATAGTAGTCCTTTTTATTTAAAATTATAATTGTTCGATTACATTGATTGCTTTGTTATTTTTAACTGCTTTGTTAGTTATTATATTATTGCTTTGATTAATTTGTTAAATTATCATTGCGAGCTTCAATTTGATTGTCTTAAATAATTATATGCTTCTTGATAAACAATCGATTGATGTGTGGTTTTACCCCCTTCGTCGCCAAGTTGGCGATAATATGCCAATGCTGACAACCCCGATTATTTTTATTATGGCAACCCTAGATTATCTTTCTTTTTGACTGGAAGAGCTCCAAAAAGCATGGCGCATTCCCATGATTGGCGAATTGGCGATTTTTGAAAAGCTTGCCAAGCAGGGGGTTCATAAATACTAAGCAGAACATAAATACTAAGACACAAGGAAAATTAGAATGAAATTATTGTCTCTCTGAAAGATGTATTTCACTTACACACAGAAGAAATCCTGGAAGAGATCAATACATTTGGCATTGTTAAGGCACGGTTCACGAGTACAGCCTCCGCTGTCAGACTCGCACCGTTGACCAGTCCATCCGTTGGGACATTGGCAAATAAAACCATCAATCGAATCTGTACAGGTTCCTCCATTAAGGCAAGGATCAGAAGCACATTCATCAATGTTTACCTGGAAAGAGAAGATTATGATTAAAATTTTGATTCGATGCATTGTAAAATCAAACTCGAATGTGTCCTTTATTTTTGAACTTTGTTCATATTACTTGGTTTGTACAAGCATATATAAATGTATGTCAACATATTATAAAATATATAGGTTGGCATAGCCTAAAAATGATTATGCAATGTATGGTTTCTGCTCAAACTGATCAAAACTACCTGTACTGTTCCGTTATCATTGTGCCATTCCTACCGTAACCTCCGAGAGATATTCCTTGGAGGACACGTTCCTACCTTCCAAGGTTCAGGGTTCAAGTATCTACTCTACACTGCCGATTTTAAGAAGCGAAACTTGGTTTAATATTTCAACTTGGTAAATGTAGTTTCATGCCAATAATAACATACAATGTTAGATTTTGTTGTATTTTAGACATGAACCTGATATAATCACTTAAATGGACAAGTTACCTAAAAAAATTGTTGCAATAATGTATTACTTTTCCGCTTGCGCTGCACACATTCTGAGGCGCTAACTCTGATGTCAACGTTTGCCTATTGAATTTGTCTACTATTCATAATACTTGTCAGCAATATTTGACAAAACATAGTGTTTGGCAGTACCTGATGTCAACATTGTGATATGAGCATCACCAACAGTTGGCTACTATTTATGCTACGTTGGTAAGCTGTCATTGAGAATTTGGCTGTATTTTAGTGTGGTAATGTCTGATTTCTTGCCAACTGAAAAGTATAAAACCATTTTCTCCACGCAATAGTATTTTTGCCCTATTTCAATATTTAACATCATATTCATAAAAGAATAAGCAATTTAAACATTAATAAACTACTATATTTTTAGGGATGGGATGGCCTGGTTGGTAGAGCGTTGGTTTCGTACTCCTTAGGTTACGGGTTCGAAGCTCACCGGCCAAAAGATTCCTCGAGTGTATGGCGACTGGCGCTCGTTAAATCTGTTCGTGGTTGCAAAGTCTTCCATATCGAGAGTAATATCACTGGGGGTACTGGGTCAGAGGTGATCGTACTCTGTTCCAGGTCTAAATTACGATCTGAGATGTATGAATGAATTTGTATAAATGTAGTCCGCCCCCTAAAAAGGGCGGTGACGTGTGTGTAGCTATGTCGTACTCTTGGCACTAGATGGCGCTACTTCTAAAACAGAGAGATGCATTTCTTAGGCTTAAAAATCTGCTGATCGTATCAGCGGGGGTTTGTCCACCGCAAGTGCCATTAGTCACAACAACACTATGTGAAGCTAAGTAAGTAAGCCCTACACACACTATTTTGCGAATATTGTATTGAAATGTACCTCACAAAGTTCTCCTGTGTATCCTGGGTTACATCGACATTTGAATCCATTGTCAGCATCGACGCAGGTTTCGGTTCCGGCAGCATCACAAGGTCCACTCACACACTCATCGACCTCAGCTTCGCATTGCAGACCTACAAAGCCTGGACGGCAGAGACAAGAGAAACCATCAAGGTGATCGAGGCATGTGGCACCGTTCTGGCATGGTTCAGACTCACAAGAATCGACTTGATGTTGACACTTGGAACCGGTATAGCCGGCATCGCAAACACACCTGAAGTCGTTCACCAAATCGATGCACTGACCACCTGCAATGAAATAATGATGAAAAACTTCAGAGCTGTACTTGGATAAAATTTAAGATTTTGAATGAGATAGTGACTTTTGATGTATTATGTCCCATAAATAAAATATTTTCTGAAGACCATGTAAATATTTTTCATTAAGTATAGGAAAATACTATTAGCTAATTCTTAAGGCGACCACGGACCTTTAAAATGACTTTTTGCCATTTTCACCTTAACAATTTGAAATTTTACAGGCATTAAGAAAAACACTATAGGAGATGACATACAAAATTTTAGGCCAATATATTAATTAATTTATCAGTCAGGAGGAGGGGTAATGTAATATAATATTAGCGATTAATAACATTAATAAAAAATGTTCTAGGTGCTCCGAATTTGTTCGAAAGAGCTCCAGTTTTTACTATTACTCACTCTAATCCTTTTAAAACAAAAGTTGGGATTAGTCTTAAAGTTTGAGTCCGAAATATCAAAATTAATCAATGCAATAACTCAAAACTACTTAAACCTTTTTTTTTAAAAAAAAATCAATAGTTTTGAGTTGTTAAATTGGTCAATTTTGAAATTTCGTACTCAAATTTCAAGTTTAATCCTAACTTTTGTTTCGAAAGGATTAGAGAAAGTAATAATAAAAATTGGAACCCTTTCGAATAAATTTGTAGCGCCCGGAACATTTTTCATTAACGTTATTTATCGCTAATATTATATTACATTACCCCCTCCCCCTGACTCATAAATAAATGAATATATTGGCTTAAAATTTCATATGTCATCTCCTATAGTGTTTTTCTTAATGCCTTTAAAATTTCAAATTGCTAAGGTTAAAATTGCAAAAGGTCATCTTGTAGGTCCTTGGTCGCCTTAAGATAATGTGACTGATCACTTACCATTTTCACATGGATTCTCTGCGCATTCGTTGATGTTGGTATCGCAGCTTTTCCCAGTCCATCCAGGATCACAGATGCATTCATGAGAGTAGAGTCTATCCACACAGACACCATTCATGCAAGGATCGTCGAGGCATAGATCGATCTTTCGTTCGCATCTCTTTCCTGCGAATCCTGGTGGGCAGTCGCACTTGAAGTCGTTCACCAGATCTGTGCAGTTAGATTCCAAGAGGCAAGGCTGCTCGGCACAGTCATCTGAAAAAAACGAATAGCATGTTAGAACATCTTTGAAAAGATTAATTATTAATTAAGATTATTATTTAATAGTATTGTTAAGCTCTGTAACGATGATTTGGAGTTTTTTCTGGTGATCAGATGCTTATCATTTACCAACGAAGAAGTTTTTCGTTGTTAATATGTTAAGATATTATAAGATTATTGTTTGTTATCAAAGAGAATTTTTTTTAGATAAAAATAATCTGTAAAGTTTCCTTTATTTCCTAGAAATCTGATGATGACTTTTGCAACTTCAAGTGAAAAACGGAAATATGAAGTTAGAAAAATATTAGGTTTTTTTTTTAAATCAAAGAAGCTATTTTAAAGTAATATTCAACAATTTCAACCAAGAATTGAATGCCCAGAACAGATTTCCTTTTGTCGTTCTATAAATAAATAAAGAAAATGGATCGTATCGTTTCAAATATTTAAAAAATAGTCTCCTATTAATATCTTTAAGAAATCTAATGTTGTTCTTCAAATTAAAATTTTAAATTTAAATATCTAGTTCTACAACCAAAAAGCCTTTTTATCATGTCATGATGTTGTTTTGGGGATGAGGTTTTTGGTGCCAACAAAAACCCGTAGGTGAAAAAAAAATATTATCTGCACGAGCATCTTGAAAAATCAGCTTTTAACAACGCTTTGCCATCACGTTTACAAAAGCTCTGATTGAGAAAAATGTTAATGACTACAGCGAATAAAACCGGGAAAATGTCATTTTAAGCACAGATTATATGAAATGAAATAAATATTGAATGTGATATTTTTTAAAAACAATTAATGCGAGACAAAGTTTTTTTTGGGTCGTTCGCAGTACTAAAGTAACTCATTCAGTGAAACAATTAAAATGACTAAAAATATAATTTAACTTGCATGAGCACGTGGTGCTTGGCCGGTCAAGAAATTATGTTCTGATATCATACAGTGAAATATGCATAGCAGATTTCATTTGAATCTTTTTCTCCCTTTTTTTAGCAACCGATTTAAATAATATATGCCCAGCGAAAAGAAAAAAATAAGCATTCATCTCGACTTTTGAAAGATATTTCGCTATTATAGTAAAGGATTTATTTCCTTAAGAAATCCTCTTCCTTATCCATTTCCTTATCCTTATCCATTAGGAAAAAAGAAGGTCATAAGAATATAATAAGTTAAAAACATTTTTCGCTTAAAATCCAACGAAATGTCATCTTACCGATATTAACATCGCACATTCTTCCTGTCCATCCAGGCGTGCACTCACACTTGTACCGGCCTTGCAACAGCGGTACGCACGTGGCTCCGTTGCTGCATGGAGTTTCCTCGGCTGTGCAAGGATTGACGGTGGTATCGCACTCAGGTCCTTCGTAGCCTGACCGGCAAAGGCAGTTGTAGTTGCCAATGCCAGGCAGGTTCTGGCACATCGCTCTGGCCGGACAAGTGACATTGTTGCAGTCCGACGCCTCGATCTGGCACTGGAGACCCGAATATCCTGAAAACGAATTGAAGTCAGACTAACTTGGTCATGGAAAAGTCATAGTTTTCAAAATAATCTTTGAAAATATTGACTATGGTGCATGTCATATCTTATTTAATATACTATTTTATAATATATCTCACATGGAAATGTGTGTAATGAAAGAAATATGCATCTACGATGGGCGACATTGGAAAATATAACAAAGACGAAGCTCAAAGAAATGCTGGTTGTGTCTCTAAATCCAAGTATTATCCGTTTAAATGTAACAAAACACTGGATTTAACAATACTCTGCATAGAACGTATTGCATAGAATACGTCGGTATGAAAAATGATTAGAAATATATATTAGATGAAATCACAAATATTATTTAAAGGACGTCTTCTATTTCTGTAACAGCAACTAATTGCAGTTCTGTAATTACAACTTATAGTACTTCTGTAAATGCAACTAATAAAGACACTACCTATGATATGCAATTCTTAATTTCTTTTGCGAGCTTTTTTTAAGAATATAAATAGATTCAGATTCCTCTACCAATCCTCTGATAATGAAATCATTGACCATGGGACAGCCTATATTTGCCCTTGTTACCACCGGGGGGGGCAACTCATAAATGAGGCCTAGTTTAGTTATATTAACGTACCATTCTATGACAACACTAAGGCTAATTGGGACAACCTCGTAATTTAAGGCAACAGTCAAATGACAAGGACGATACCTGAGCTGTCGCCCCTTTTCCACACCACTCTGCACATCACCAGTGGGAGGACGTTTAGCTTGACGGATTTAACGTTCAACAGACACCCTTACACGACGCTTCTGCGGTGGTTTAGAACCTGAAACCCTATGGCTCACACGCCGAAACTTTAACTCTAAGTCACCTTGAACCCCCCCCCCCCTGACAAATGAGGACAAAAAGTTTCCAATATGATGGTTGTTTCTAGCCACTGAAAAAGGTTGAGGCCTCACTCCTCCTATCAGTGACGAGACATATTTCGCAAGGGAAGTGTTGTACCGTAGCCAGTGATGGCCCTTAGGGCTCAACCACAGTTCCCAATAGTATTGCTGTCGCAGTGTTTCGGTCATCCAGAGTTTTCCATGTGCCTTCGGAAGGGTGGGATTATCCGGTCAGGGAATAAATGTTGTGGTTTTAATTATTTAGATGCAGTTTATTTGCACACTTTTGAAGAAAAGTATAAAAAGAAAGAGACAAATTTTTGTGTTCTGATCATGAATTTACCTTCTTTACCTTTTATAATGGGCATAATATTTTAAAATTCAATAAATAAATTACGCTCAGCATAATATATATACATTAATCTATATTTACAACACTTATCTTTAGTTAATATTACGTATTTTCAGGGTTTCTTAAAGATAAATACGTTACTCTCACCTTGTGGGCATTCGCAAGTATACCCTTGAGGAAGATCTTTACATTTTCCTCCATTATAGCAAGGTTGACTAGCGCACTCATCCACGTCGATCTCACAGAATTGACCACTGAATCCAGCTGGACAATAACATGACAAGTGGTGTCTTTGTACCAAACACAAACCACCATGTTGGCAGGATTGGGTACTGCAACGCACTGTTCGAGAAACAAATGTAAGTAAATTATCACACAAATTTCTAGAAAAAAATTTCATGGAGATTTGGAACTAAGAAAATGTTTGAGGAAACAATGTAAATAAAATAGATAAACATCGCTCAAATGCTTTTGAAAATGTGGATAGAAATTAGAATGAAAGTTCATACCATTCTGTTAAATTTTAACGTCTGAGGGTATAAAATAAACACATACAACATTAATGTACGTATTTAATTTATGTATTCATACAATAAATAACGTGCATACAATATTATTGTATGTATTTGTAATATAGCCCTACAATACATGCAATGTGTATTTATAATGCATTATATTATGCCTATGTACACAGCTATCATTATTTTACACGTAAGTATTAAATAACATATGTATACATACTACAAGTAAAATACATACAATATTATTGTACACATTTATAATACACACTATACAAAACAATACTACTTACAATATGTATTTATAAAATACATTTTTTATACATATGTATATAACTATAAGGATTTTAAACACATGTATTAAATAAATATAGTATATAATATAATAGTAAATATAGTATTTAGTATAAATATAGTATATTTATTTTATACCCGTATTAAAATAAAAAAATTACTTTATTTATTTATTTTTTTGTCAATTAAAAAATTTTCGTCATTTAAATAAACTGACTCACTTAAGATTTTAGTTTTTTTAAACTAATTTTTTAGAAAAATCCTGCTTTTTTTTAAAAAAAATTGTATAGCTGTTATTAGAATACAGCACTGAAAATAAATAATTTAAATTTATACTTAAAAATCTTTTCCATTTGTTATTTTAAATGTTCTCATTTAACTTAATTACAAAAAATATTTTAGATGAAATAACTTAGAAAAATTATTAAGTAGGTAGGTACATTTGTTAAAGCTTATTACCCCGTTTACATGATTTAATAAACATGCTTCAAAATAGAATTTTTTGAATATAAAGGTCCAATTTCTTACATGGAATGCATTCTTCTTGGGATATTGCGCCTGCGCGAGCTGTTGTGTGGGAGGATGCGCATTCCAAACACGTGGAAGCTCCTTCTGATGGTTGGTAAAAGTTAACAGGACAAACGGCGCAAGGCTCAAGTCCTGTTTCTGAATACATTCCAGCAGGACAACGGGCTGAAACAACGAAGGACAATAGCAGATGAAGTAACAAAGAATAGAGAGTTACTTGATAAATCCAAAAGATAGAGGCATTTCTGTGTTTGCAATTAATTAATAATGTTACCTCTACAATCAGATGGCTCCTTCGATCCAGGTGAGTACGTGTATGTGTTGGCAGGGCACTTGAAACATTCTTTGAATCCATCCACAGGTGGTTCTCCAGTATACGTATTGCTGGGACATTGTAGACAAGGTACTAATCCAGTCGGCGAGTATGTTCCGTAACCACATACGGCTGTAAGATGATAAATAATTAATTTTCAAAATATGTTGATTACTATCATATTTATCTAGATAGGAATGATATTTTTTGAAAATCTTTAATTTAATTAATCGAGAATTCGAATTTTTCCCCTGATACAATTAATATAGCTCTAAAATGTCATTTATGATACGAATATATTTTCGTTAATTTAAAGTCAAAATTATTAAATTGTTTTCATTTCTAAATTATATTCTTTTGCCAAATAATTTTTTCACATTTACACTAAACAGCTGTATTAAAAATCTCACCTTCACAGCATTTTTATTGTTTATTTATATCAAATTTACTTATTTATTATTATTTCTTTCCCTAAATACATTTCCAAATTTTTAAATTAGTATAGTTTTAAAAATGTCACTTTTAAGCACTCTTTATTATATATTTATCTCTTAGTTACTTATCTGTTTACTAAAATTCATATTATAAAAAATTCTATATTTTATATTGCAATTATTAACACTCTATTATTATTTATTTATCAAAACTTTAAATATTAAAAATAAATATTGACAACCAAACTTTAAAAAATGTTACTTTAAAAAGGGCATCTTACATTACTTTGAAAAATGTGTACTTTTCTTACTGTACGAATGCTAAACAATTATAGATATTTCAGTGAGAAATTAATTAAGTTTCATTCTATATCAAAGGATATGAATATAAACTAACCTTTAGAAACCTGATTTTCCCAAATTAAATAAATATATATATTTTAATATGTTCATTATAGTAGCATAAAAGAGAAAAGTAATAAAATAATGCCAGTATATATTTTAGCCTGAGGTATCAAAATTGATACTCACAAAAAAAGCAAGAATTTCTTCAAACAAATCAGGTCTTTGCTAAAAATAATTATATTTCGGAAAAATTAAGGTACTCACCTATCTCAAAAGAATTATTTTTCGGAAAAATGTAATACGTCAGATATTTATGCCGCTAAATTTTTTCTAAAAATATGTCACTCGATTAATATGGCGGGAAAATTTTTTTCCTCTAACAGCTGGTGCTTTTCTAAAACCTTTCTTTAAAAGAATATTACGCAGTGTTATCATACGTACAGTGAAATATTAAAAAAAAAACCCGATTGCAAGTATATGATTCAATTCAAAAGTTCGGTATCAAATTTCAAACTTAGAGCATTTAAAGGCTACATATAAAATTTCACACTAATAAGAGAACATTGCTTCAATAATTAGTTTCTACCAATAACTTTAAAGAGCCGTGGTGAAGTAATAATTAAGCCTAACTTACAGACGCAATCGGTGACTGCTTTGCTACCCTCCTGTCTAGTGAAGGTGCCTAATGGACACTGTTTGCATTCTGATTGGTGGCTGAGATCCTGGAAAGTTCCTCGAGGACAAAAGATACAACCTCCCTCCATTGACGCGTAGGTTCCAGCCGGACAGTGAACTGAAAAGAAAGAATTTTTAATTATTGAAAACAAAATACTTTGGAATTGTAATTGTAAAATATTGTAAAATATTTGTAAAAAATAATAAGAATACATTGATGATGAAGATGATTGCTTGTCGGCTTTACAATGGAAAGATGGGTTCAGTAGCTTCTGAGGGTAGGGACCCCTGAGCACCCGAGGGCAGAAGTCTGACTTCTAACCCATATGAGGATTACACACACAAGCACACGCTTGCACAATCCCTTTTTACAGGGGATACATTCACACACCTCACAGATAGAAAGAAGAACGACAGATAGACACCTCACAGATAGAATGTCCTAACCGGGAAGTCAAGATTACGAGGAACACGTACTGACCCTGTGCCAGGATGCCGTCTGCTCTTCTGTTTATTAAATGAAGTAAGCCTTTCTTCATTTATGAAGATATAAAAGTAACATAAGTAAATTATGTTTTTGCTTATAAATTGAAGTAATTTGTAATTGAATAAAAAGTTTCCAACTTATCTAATTAATAGACAACAAAGTATCGTTTATTTATTTTTTTATTTACATGCCATCTGATTATTGTCCCGATTCATTCGTGAGTGTTGTAATGATAAAGGACATTAGCGTCATCTTTTTTTAGAACAAGACTCCAGATGAAATTTTTAGAACGACTCCAGATGAAATTTGGCAATGATTGGTGATTTTGCATGAATGTGGATATCTTAATGAAAACGGAAATTTTAAAACACATAAAAATTCTCCTTATCTTAGTTTAATTTCTGCATTAACTCTATCCATGTGGAAAGGGGTAATTTAATTGAAACTCAAGCTATATAAAGTTTGTGAAGAGACTTACGGCAGTTAGGTATGGGTCCTTCTTTATCTGCATTCAAAACTTCACCAACACCGCACGTGAATCCTCTGTCCACTGAGGATCTTATAGCTAAAACACCCGGACACTGACCACCAACTGCTTGCGAGGTGATGTTGAGAATAGGTTCGATGACCACAGATGTGCTGGGAACGCTTAAATCAAAGATCAGAGCCAGAGTTGAGCCGCACAGATCGTAAAGAAGTGCTTGAGACACAGCTGGTTGGATTCTCAAAGTGTAAGTCATGATAATCTGTTGATACAAAACAATATTAACACACAAAAATATTTCAATTTCAAACTAGTTTTAATCAATATTGATTTTCTTTCAATGCATCAATGATATACAGATTTTTATCCCAGTAAGTTATAAAGAATATTTATACTTAAGGAATATAAAAAAATGCTTTATAAGTATTAAAAGTCTATAGAACCTTCAACAGCCAAAACATACCTCAAAAAATGATCAAATTCGACTCTTTCTAGAGTAAGAAAAAATCATTAAAAGCAAGATATTTTTATCATAGTTTCATACGGCACTTATCTTTATAATTACGATTTTTTAATAATTTTTTAATTTTTAATTAATTTAATTTTTGATATAAAAAATTAATTAAATTTTTAATTAATTTTTATTAATTAAAATGTGTGAAAAAATGTTGCGTGTACATTATTGAAGACCGTATTTGCTTTCACTCTAAGGCTTTCAAAAAATAAGCAACTGATATTAACAAATGTTTTACCAATTTACTCCCGATAAACATAATTCGATAATCATGCAATTTGTAATTACTTTAATAGGTATGCTGGAGTTATTTTATTGTTTATGTTGTTAAAACATAACGGTTTTTTTAAAATAAAACTCTTTTTACATATTAGGAAACATTGAAAAAATGTACATAATAATTAATTTTGCATGATTTTCTTTATTATGTGTGTATATGCATGACTGAAAAATTTCATATTAATAAGATGAATCATTTTTATTTTATCCTGAGCGAAATCCATAAAAATTTATTATTGAGAAAAATAATTAAAGTAAAAAATACTTTATTATACTTCTCTATTTACGAATACCACAATCAAATATCACTGACCTTCAGCTTCTGAGGGAAAAGTCAGCAGTGACCTTCACATTTCTGACTACATCTTTTAAACTTATTAATGTATACATATGTGCAATATTTTAAAAAATTCACAGGGATTTCAGTTGTCAAATGAAATCATAAAATATTTTGAAAAATTAAAAGCCGAAGGTCCTGTAGCCCCTTAAATATGATGTTTATAAAATTTCCTTTCTTCTGCTTTTCGCTACAAGTATGTAAATAATTGTAAGCAAAACAAATAATGAATTATGAGAGAAGCATTTACTTATTTTTATTAAAATAAAAATATTTTTAATCAAAGATATTTGCATATTTTCTATAATCATATCGTTTTACTGATGCGAAAACAACTAAAGAAAAAAAATATAAATCCATTTACCGTGTTTTCTGCTATAGTTTTTATGGTTGTATTATGGAATACGATATCCATCTTGACATTAATCGCAGAACATCGCCCAGACAAAACATCATTGAGATTACCATAAAAGGTTCGCACATAGTTGACGTATTGTTCCAGACATGGTACAGACACTGCACCACCAGCACGATATTCGATCTGAGCAACGACATCATATGATGCTGCATCGGTGTCTGCAAAGAGAAACGTATGAGCATGGTAGTTCTTGAAAAGATCAATAATTATGTAGAAGTCCTATTACAGTATGATTCTTAGTAATGTACCATTGTTCACATGTATTATAGTATGATTCTTAGTAATGTACCACAGTTTGCATATATTAGAGTATGATTCTTAGCAATGTACCACAGTTTGCATGTATTACAGTATGATTCTTAGTAATGTAACACAGTTTACATGTATTACAGTATGATTCTTAGTAATGTACCACAGTTTACATGTATTACAGTATGATTATTAGTAATGTACCACCGCTTACATGTGTTATAGTATGATTCTTAGTAATGTACCATGGTTTGCATGTATTACAGTAAGAATCTTAGTAATGTTTTCTCGAAAGACTGTATAAGAGTTAATGATGGAGAAAAAAAAGGGAAATAATATGTGGAAATAATATTAATAATGGCGATGCTCTTTCTCAGATTAAAATATTTTAATCTTTTAAATGGGGAATGTTTTTTTTAACTAATGATATATTTAAAGTTGAGATTGAGTTAAGAAAATCAATTCATGTAATTCATTGCATGAAATTATGTTTGAAAGCCGTTTTTTAAGTCATGTTTTGCTCATACATTTTAATAAATCTATAGCTTCGCCTGCTTTTATATAGTCATATCCTTTTTTTTATCCAATTCCACAGTAAACAAGTATAAAAGGAATGTTTAAACTGTATCGAATTAGAATCTCGTTCAAATGCAAATAAAGACGTTTTATTGTTGGAACAAATTTATTTCGGTGTTTATTTGATCATAAAATCTTATTATAGATAAATAAACCTTACAATCTATTTCCATCTATAAAAATAGCTATCCTATAGCTTTATAAAATCCATCACCATCTGATTTGTATTTTTCGTGCATAATTTTTTTTTAAAAAAATCAGCAGTTCCTGCTATATAACTCTGTGTTTTACTAAGTTCAGCAGTAAAACAATAGTAGATAAAATGTTTGAACTGTAACGAATTATAGTTTTGTTCAAATGCAAATTGAGATTTTTCTCTGAAAAAATGCATTTTTATATTTATTTATCTATGAAATCTTTTTATAGTTGAATAAGCATTTTAAATCATACGATCCATTTTCACTTATAAGAAAGTCAAAAAATCCTTTTCCATCCCTTATGAAAAAAAAAATCCTTAAGAAAATCCCTTTTTATCTGATTATATTAGCAGCCTATTATATATGATCAGATGGAGTAGCGTTAATTCAATGAAGGATTGTACAAAGATAAAAAAAAGATGGATATAGACGTTGTTCTTTCATTTTTTTTAACCAAGAGTACTCACATCTTGTTGTCTAAAGATTTGTTAATAATTTTTTGTGGTTTTTGATGTTATTAAAAAAATGGTGATTTTAACCATAGGACGTAAACTGACGTACCATAAACATTTAAGAATTAAGGAATTTAAGATAAAACTACTTTCTACGGCTTTAGAAAGTGTCAACATACCTTCTGATACACAATCTGGGATGATTTTACCAGGAACCCATTGCTGTCTAGCAGAGCATGCATATTCCTTGAGAGGTGCCCCATCCGTAAATTTGAAACCTTCTTTGCAAGTAGCGACACACTTGTGTCCTGATGTGGAATCATCTGGTACACAGTTAACGGCACCGTTTGCAGGTGGCTCCAAAGACCAATCCACGCAGGGAGCCGCTTGAACGGACACTTGGAAGTGACAAGTGGCCTGATTGCCGAATTTATCAGTGGCCATCACAGTGACGTTGCGGTAACCGCCAAGTTCAATGAAGGCATTCTGTGGTGCGATCTGAATGTTCACTTCCCCGGATTTATCGGAAGCGTTCACCATTCGACGGACTTCTTCGAAGTTCACTCGGTAACTGTCTTGTTTCTCTACCAATTCTATCACATATGACTGAGGACATGACAGAGAAGGAGGGGTGTCATCTGGAAGAGAAGATAGAATGTAAGTTAAAGCTTATTGTTGTTGTATTGTGACTAATGGCACTTGCCGTGAGCAAGCCCCGTTGATACATCAGCAGATTTTAAGCCTAAGAAATGGGTCTATTTGTTTTACACGTAGTGTCATCTACGGCCAAGAATACGACTTAGCTACACACACGCCACAACCCTTTTTAGGGGGCGGACTTTGTTCATGCAAATTCATTCATTCATCTCAGATCGTAATTTAGACCTGGAACAGAGAACGATCACCTCTGACCCAGTACTCCCAGTGGTATTATTCTCGACATGGAGGACTTATAAATTCTAAGATATTTTACGGACTGAATAACATATAAGCATGTTTGTAATGCATGAGAAAGTATACCAAAAATGAATAACGTCCAACCTTTAACCCTTTCGCGACGGTTGCCGTATATATACGGCAGCCACTTTTTGGTCCACAGAAGCTGACGCCGTATATATACGGCAGCCACTTTTTCGTCCACAGAGGCTGACGTCATCTAGATACGGCGGCGAAAACGTGGCGAAGTATAGTCAGTCACTCTGTTGCGAAAAATAGCGAAGAGTGGCACAGGCGCGCCGTCGCGAAAGGGTTAATAATTAACAAGAACTTACCAGGTACCGTGATGTTTACAGAGCAAACGGCGACATTTCCGTCGAAGTCGTAAGCAAAATATTGCACAATCATGTCCTCGAAAAGCATTGCTGGAGGTTTGAAACCAGCGGGTTTAACTTCAAATCGAGCCAGTCTTCCAGAATTATCGATTGCTGTTGGTTCAGTGAAATTCACCAACTGCAGTCCATTCGCTGATTTGCCAACAAGAATGGGTTTGTCCGGGCAGTTCACAAAGTGCGGGGGTTCTTGATCTATTTGAAAAAATATTAACAATATTAAACCAGTGATTAAGGCTAAAATTTATATAGATTTGCAAAATAACAAAATTATTCTCATTGCTGTTCCAGACCATCAGGAACACACATGATTACACATATAAGCACACATGATGAATACAATTTATTAATTCTTACCCCTAGTAGCACACTTATATTGTACAATATTTTATTATATAAAACAGTATTCACAATATTGTATAATATTGTTACAAGACTGCGAATGCAGCAGAAGATGCCGAAGTTGGCAATGTTTGACGGAGCTTCGCTCCAGCCGGGTTAGTTTGGCGAGAGGAATAGTCTAGTAGTCGCTGGATCGCTCGCAATGTTTCACGTGCTTTTGGGATCGAGCCCGCTCGGCTATGTAAGGGACGGGTGGCCCTAGTTTTGGCAGTTGAGTTTTCTCCCCAAGTTAAAATCAGCTAAAAAAAGCAACCGTAGACCCCATGAAAAACTTCTAGTTCTGTTTGAATCTCTGCAATCAACTCCTTAAAATTTTTCTGGCTCAAGTCTTAAATAGTAACTTGTTGCCCTTGCCAGCAGCCAATAGGAATCCATCTTCTCTCACATCCACGTCCACCCTCTGATGGTACCTCCATGTGTTCTCCAGTCCATGCCAGTTCTCTCTTAGCCGCTCTCAAGTTATCTTAATCGAGCTCGAGGATAAGCCCCTGCCGGGGCTAGGCGCCTCGTGAACCCAATCTTCTAGAAGTTTCAGCAGTTGAGGTTCTTCTCGGAAGAGAAGCGTCTCGCTGGACTAGCGGATTACTTTTCTCACTTGTTATTAGTGAGGTGTGTTTACGTTTCCTGTTGACGTTGTATCATTGAGCTCGCTGTGATTTACTGTTTACTGGGCTATACGATAGCTGTTTTGAAGTCTGTTTTTATTGTACGTAAGGCTTGCATTTACGCTGTAAGTGACTGCTGACTGATGGATTGTTTTTATCTGAAGTTTTCCTTTATCAAGTTATCCTGTAAATACCTTTAAATAGCTGTAAGTAAATTTGTTTGTGCTGTCCTCAAATAAAGTCCATTCAATCCGAACCCGCTACGCTAAAAACGTAACAATATTATTAATCAATATTGTTATACAATTTACAATATAGTGCTACTGGCAGGGGCTATATGGTATATAAAGGAAAGTAAGATCATTTGTAGAGTTTCTTACCGACACATATAGGGTATCCGCCGTTATATCCCAAGACGACTTCGTCCTCATTGTCTTCACATCCTAGGAGTTCAAATTTGAGGCAAGGGTTTCTGTTGTATGAAACGATGGCCAGGATGATTTGTCGAACCCGAACACTCAGTGGCAGATCGATGCGTGTCACCTCACCGTAGTTTCCAGGCTCTCGAGCAGTTAGATTAAAATTCTAAATGAATTATAAAATAAATAATATGAATGAATCCATAAAACAAGGGCTGTTTCAAGGGCTGTAAATACTCTAAAAACATTTTTGTTTTTAAATACTTCATATATTTGGTTTAATGGTGCAAAATCCATATTTGGCCATACATCATATGTATAGTCTTGTAAAATCCTCTCTGGGGCGATGATTTGATTTCGGTTCTGAAGTCTAAAACTCAGATTTTAAAAAAATGTTTTATTAGTTCATCATGAATAAGACAATCTCATGCGGCTGTTGTTGTTACTAATGCCATTTGCCATGGACAAGCCCCCAGCTGATACAATCAGCAAATTTTAAACCTAGTATTTTGTCTTATTTTTTTACAAGTAGCGCCATCTGGGACCAAGAGTACGACTTAGCTACACACACGTTACAGCCCTTTTTAGGGGGCAAACCGCTCATGCAGATTCATTCACTTTTTTTCAGATCATAATTTATGATCTGGAACAGAGAACGATTACCTTTGACCCGGTACCACTGGTGATTTTACTCTCGACATGGAGGACTTTGCGACCACGTCAGATTTAACGAGCGCCAGTCGCCACACACTAGGGGAATCTTTTGGCCGTTGAGTTATGAACACGCAACCTAAGAAGTCCAACGCTCTACCAACTAGACTATCAGGCCCTATTTCAGGTAGTGAATAACATATAGAATTATTTTCATTTTCTTGTTAAAATAATGGGAATTTTCTAGAATTTATTCGTCTCTTTTACTGTAATATAAAATTATTTTGTATAATCATGTTTTAATAAAATCGTTTATTTGGCAGCCCTATTCGATCTTACTAAAGTCGAAATTTGTCGATTTCGGAATTAAACAACTAGCGTGGGAGTGGGGTTAAATTGTTCACTTGCCATTCATTAGTGATGCTGATATTGAAGTTTTAAGAAATCCTATTGAAATAATATACCTATGTGACAATCAAATAAATACTGTATTAACACATTTACTGTATTAATATTTTTTAAAACATATGAAATAATATCGAGAATTTTTAAAGACTTCGCATTCTTTTTTTCTGCTGTGTATTCTACTAAATATTTAAGAAGTTCAAAAATACATATATGTATATGTTACAACAGAATTAAATTTATGATAAATTAACCCATTCAGTAAAAACTTAATAAATTAAATAAAAAGTCAATTTTCTAAACATAATGTTTTTACTTATGAAATTAGAATACTGCCATAGAATATTTCTTTCCGGTATATGCACAGCGTCACCACAAACTAACCACTGCGACATAGGGAAATGTGTTATATGAAATTAAACAGGTTGTTTGACAAATAACGATGTTTTATTCGGCAAAAAATCAACAAACACACATCTTTTAGTAAATAGCAATACACAAGCAAGAAATCACTATTAGACAACCGCAATTTTATAAAGCCCTTACAGAAGTCTCATTGGCGAGCAACTGCCAAGAGAAAGATTTCGCTCAACTCTATCTTCTTTCTACTGAACTGTTACATTGGTTCACTCTCATCAATACACCTCCAATTTTTATAGCTCCCACGACAGAACATCGAATGTTATGCATAAAAAACAACGTTTGCTTGGTTACATTAACGTCTCGTTCTAAAGTAACACTAGAGTTATTTGGGGACGTACCTCGTAATTCTGAATCATGATCAGACGACGAGGAAGGCACCTGAGCAGGCATCCCCCTTTCAAAACCACACCACACCAGTGTAAGAGCTTTTGGTCCTGGTGGATTTAACATGCAACAAACCCTCTTATACGAATGGCTCATTGGTGGAATCCGGTCTCGAACATGAAACCCTACGGCTCATGAGCTGAGACTTTACAACCAGGACATCGCTGCCCTTTAAAAAAAGCCGTTGGAACTCGTTATAATGAGAATATCGCCAAATTTCAAGTAGTTTCGGGTATTCCGTTTTAAATTCATGAAATTCATTATGAAGTGTTCAAATAGTTGCCAAGTTTGTCGCCAAAACTGGAGAATAACTAACTTGGCGTCCAATCAAAATCCGTAAGAATTATCTGTAAAACTCTTCTACTTATCATGAAACAAATATTACATGTCTTTAAAAATATTTAAGATCGAAGTTGTAAAATGAAAGTTTGAAGCAATTTTTAAGAAAAGGATTCGATTATAAAATATATCTAAAGAATCCATATTCCTTTTGGACAGAGCAATTAATTTTTAATTCTCGCATGTATTCTCGTATTCTTGTAGATTTGAAACACTATATAATATAAAAGGAGTTTTCTTGTATTTATAAAAGGCTATACACAATTAATTAATGTCATTATGCGAAGGTACAAAAAGTATACTTACGGGGAAATAGACGACGAAATTTTCGGTGGTGCCGACCCTGTAGAAGAACCGAAGTTCAGTCGGTCGTCCGCTGACGTCATTGGTGACCACCCCTTTGACGTACAGGGAAGTAATACGGTAAATCTTGCCCAAGTCGACGGTGACGTAAGTGAAAGTTTCTTCTTTGGCACACCAACCTGTTGCGCTGTTAAGACGAATATTCTGCAAAAAAGTCATTTATGTCATTTGCAGGCCAATCTGAACAGCATGTCCATAAAGACTAATTAAATATTTTCCAAAATATTCCAAGCAAATAATATTTAAAATAATGAATTCATTTTCAAGATTGTGTCGGTAAATTTTGATTAACGTTCAATGCCACGACTCATGTAAGGTATTCGAACTATCTGTCTAATTAGATGAATCCTTCTAGGGTAATAGACAAAAGATTCATCAGTCATCTAATCTTATAGACAATTCTTTTCCGTTTGTTAGCAGGTGTGAAGCACAGGTGACTCATACAGATATCAACATGTTCAGATATTTTAAAAAATATTTTAACTTATATTAACTCAAAGATAGAAAAAAACTAAGAACTTTGAATAGAATTATAGTTGTATAGAAGAATATGATTCTAAATCTTTTTATGAAATAGAAAATGAATTCATAATAACTATTAGATGAATTCTTTGTTATCTCTTAAGTGAAATATAGAAGAGGGGCGATCGTTCAAATAGATAGACGATCTTGTACAATTTGATAGTGAGCGTGAAAAACAGGTGACTCATACCACAGTCAACGTGTTCGTATATTTAAAAAATATTTTAGTTTACATTAACTCGATGGTGAAAAATAAACTATTATTTTTTTTGGAATAGATTTACAGTTACATATAACGATAATATTCTAAGTTGTTTTACAAAATGGAAGAAAAACTCATAACTATTATTAAAATTTTTAGAAAAATTCAAAAATATGTGATTAAGTGCTTAATTTGTTTAACCTTCAGTCTTTAAAAATAATTAAATGCTTATTATTTTTCACTGGTCGCATTTGTCGATTTAATTCATTAAAATACAATGCAGTTATTTTGGTTTTAGCAATTAAATTTAGACGTTGCAGGATATAACTTTAAAAAGATGTAATTTTGTCTATATTATTAAAAAAATGAGTTACACGGTATTTTAAGCCTAGTATTTGCATGTAACCTAATGTCTCCATAGCGACACCAATGTAATGTTAAATGTTAAATATATATTTCTAAAAATTTTAATTCTTACTACGATGCATTCTGAACATAAGACATTGTTCAGTCGAAAATAAATATACTTTCATGGCATGACAAAAATATATTTCTTTTTTCCATTTTGAAATGGAAAATTCCATGTTTTATCGATTATAAATATGAAATATGTTTTTATAAATGAAGAAGAAAAAAGCTATTGCTTTTTTTGTGTGATGTATCACTATCAAGAACAAAGAAAAAAGGTAAATGCTTATGACAGATTTATAAGAAGAACAAAGGAAGAGAAATAAAAAAGAACAATGAAAATATGAATCTATTTGATAGATTTATTGTAGGATAAGCAATAAATACCTTTGCTTCATAATTAACTCTCTGCGAAGTTGCATTGATAGCGCTATCCGGTATAACTCCAGACGTAATGCCTAGAGGTCGAATGACTTTACATTCGGCATCTGAAAAAAATTAAGAAAATCCACATAAATTAAGATGACGTAAACGTTGTGTATCAAATAAAACTATCATAATTTTTCATAACCGAATTTATATTTCAGCATTTGCACCGTTAATTTATGTTTCAACAATCTATCAAAATTCAACAATCCTTCAACTGTTTGAATTATAATAGTTATTAGGGTGAAACTACGCAATATATTTTGGATATTTTTAATTTTATTTGTTAATTTATTGGTAATAATTTTTTAATTTATTTCTTTTTATAATATGTCTTTATTTATTAAATATTTTTCTTTTTACTCTTAATTTCTTTCTTCTTTATTTTTTTCCTTTCTTTTATATCTTAATAGAAAATTATCTGAGATACCATTAAAAAAATTTTTTTTGTATATGTATAATATAAAACCGGAAATAAATGATGAAATTTAACTTAATAATAAACCACTCCACAATTAAAACTAGTTAATAACATCAGGGGGAAATATAAATTGAGAACGTATATACTTAAAAAGATTTAATAATACAATATTACAATTCATTGCATTTTATTATAATTTATTACATTTACAATTTTAAATTTTCTTGCATAACCATATTCATTGTGTTAGCTCGCAATTTCCTTTTCATTTTTTTATTCCTACGTTTTTATTTTATATTCTAAAAATATGTAGTGTTAAAATATTTATTACAAATTGAGCAAATAATAATAAAGGGATGTTGTTCAATTTTGTAAACAAACAAAAAGGTGAGGAAAGAAGTCGAAATATACAGGGTGTTCATAACTAAACGACCCTACCTTAAAGTTTTCTACAGGTGAAACTATTGTTCAGAAAGTTATGAAATTTTGTATAGGACATAATAAAGGAATGGGATTTGTTTGAGTAAAATAAAAAATTAGTTCAAAATTTTGCCACCAGAGGTAGCTTTTCAAAGGAATTACATATTTAACATACTTTTGAAAAATTTAATTACAATAAAACATGCTGAACATGACGGCCATCAATTTCCGCTACCATCTGAAATGGTAAGATAGCATGTACCTCAGTTGATCGTAGTGCGTTCTGGGAAATAGTAAGAACCTGCTGTGAGATGCTGCTTTATAAATCAGATAAAGCTTTTGGATTATCACGACTTACTAGGTGTTTTAAATGTCCCCAAAGCAAAAAATCCCATGGATTTAGGTCTGGAGACCGCGGAGGCCACAAATCATGACAGTGACGACTGACGACACGTTCTTCTGTAAAATGATTATGGGGAGCGTCCTTTACATAGCGGCTAATGCGTGGAGGATCTCCATTTTGCATGAAAATTGTGCTCAAAAGGCATTGACGGGCTTGATGTGGTCAACTGAAGCCGTCACGTTCAACATGTTTTGTTGTAATTAAATTTGTCAAAAATATGCTAAATGTGTGACTCCTTCGGAAAACTGCAGCTGGTGGCATAATTTTGTACTATTTTATTCGCTGAAACAAATTACTATTACTTCATTATGTCCAATACAAAATTTCATTACTTTCTGAACAATAGTTTCGCCTGTAGAAAACTTTAAATTATGGTCGTTTAGTTATGGACACCCTGTATATACAGAAAATTTCATATTACGGACATTACAAAATTTTAGAAATCGTAGTTAAGTTTAAGATGAAGTAAAAAAGTAATAATCACATTATGAATCACTAAAATGATATATTCAAGTAATAAAGGCAGGTATTTAAAGAACTAGTAATAGACGAATGTCTTAAGAATTTACGAGAATTGAAACTTACTTTTAGAGCAAGTGATGGGATCAGTGGTGTAAGGGATGAACCCAGGTCTCTCGCAACTGAACATCACTTCAGAACCGTGCTCATAGCTGGAGGCCATTTGCACTCCATCTGGTGGTCGACCAGGATCTTCGCAAACAGGACCTACAGACAAATAAAAACGAATCAGTTGTTGAAGATCCATCGGTAATTCTTATCAATCCCCAGCGAACCGATGTATTTCCAATATCTTAATTTTTGTTGAATACGAAAAATCAAGGGTCCGACTTCGCCTAGTTGAGAACCGGGGCAAAAACTTCTTTGGGGCCCCCTCTATTTCACTACTTTAGTGATGAAGAACATCCATAAAAGAAGGAAACGCAAAAGGAAATTTCTATTGGATTTGCCCCCCCTTATGTGGGGGCTCGGGGCAATTTCCCCGTATGCCCCCGCCTTAGTCAGGCCTTGTGAATAATATTTATTGTACATTTACAAATCCTTACATTGTCCAAGGGAATACAGCTGTTGAGTACTTCTAAAAAAAAAGGTGATCTTCTTATACTCCGATGTATACTTTTTTTAAAATTGTGTATCACTTTTAGAAATTTGCAAAACCAAAATTAAACAAATAAATATCAAAACTTTCAACCATGACTAACAGGACCCGATTTAGCCAAGTCGGTGCCCGGGTCAAAAACTTCTTTGGGGCCCCCTCTACTTCATTACTTTAGGAATGAAGAGCATCTATTAAAGAGCGAAACGTAAAATAAAATTTATATTCGATTTGGGCTTCCCAGTTATGTGGGGCTCCAGGGAAACTGCCCCGTATACCCCTGCCTTAGTTAGGCCCTGATGATTAATAGTTATTTCAAGAAAAGTAACCAAACTTCTGAAGAATATATTTTTTATTTACAAAGTTTGTTACAGGTAATGAGCAAAGATTGTTTTCCAAGTATAATTTTATCCATTTTCAATTCACATACAGTCACTAAGCATTTGCTTCGTAAATTAATTGGTACTGATTTTCGCACATAACTTTGGTAATATACTTTTGGCTCAGCAAACACATCTTATTGAAACTTTCACACAAACACAAATACTGTGAGATTCTTTAACCTTTGAAATCAATTTTAACGTCCACCCGGCGCACATAAAAGATGGAATTTTGGTGAAACCACGTTGTGAATCCGGGGTAGTCTTATTCTAAAAACTGAGACTTTTTCTCCAAGCCATTGCATCCTAATTAGGTAGTAACTTTATTTCCATTTTACATTTCCATGGTGAAATACAAAATGATAATGAACTGATACCAAAATACTAAATTGATGTTTTTCAAATAACGTATAATTTTTAATAATATAACTATAATTGTATCAAATCAAAAATTTAATAAAGATATCATTCGTATCAATTTTTAATTATGTCTGAAAGTCAGTAAAATTTGATATCTTGAATTGCTTTCATTCAAGTTTAATATGACACCTCATTTTCGTCAGTTAACAAGCTAAATCCAAACACATTTATTGTTTACTAAATACCTGAATTCTTGGAAATCGATTCTAATAATTAATTCAACTGGAAGTAATACAAGAAAAACAAGTAATATAAAAAACAATTTTTTAAAATCAATTCCTACTTAGGTTATAAGGAAAAATTAGGAAGTTTGGAATTTTATTTATTTTAGTTGCTTTTTTATGAAATAATTACAATTGTTGTTGTTGTTCTCGTGTGCGGCTTTACAACGGAAAAAGGTGCAGCATCTCCTGAGGGTATGGAACCCCGAGCATCCGAGGGCAGAAGTCTGACTTCTAGCTCACATATGTCAAAACCCTTTTTACGGGGCAGACTTTCATAATGCATTTCATTCATCTATCCACAGATCATAATTTCGATCTACAGCAGAGAACGATCACCTCTGACCCAATACCCCTAATGGTATTTTTCTCCACCTCGAGAGCTTTGAAACTATGACAGATATAACTCCCACCACACTAGAAGAGTCCTCGGCTCACACGTTCGAACTCGCATCTCAAAGGATGCGAATCAAACGCCCTACCAATCATTCTATCCCGGCCTAACAATTATAATTACTATAAATAATTGATCGCAAAATTATACTAGTGTTGAATTTTCAACGAGGATTCAAAAACAATTAGGGCAACGTTTTCGGATTCTACACCAGTTAGGGTAATGGAATACAGATGAGAAATTTCTAATTTTCTTTATTCTGTATTAATTTAATTCGAAAATACTTCAAAATGAATTTGAAAAATCGACTAATTAACAATGTTTAATTTTAAAGGCATCAAACCTTAAGAAAGTAAACATAAACATTTGAAATAACCGGTCGAAACATGTTAAGCCTAGCCTCATGAGTCTGGGGAAAAAGCTAACTGAATTCGTTACTTATTTGGGAGTGGGGAAAATGAAGATTTTTGGCGAGAAAGTTAGTTTTTAATTAATTTTTAAAAATTAAGGAATGAATATTTGAAAAACTGTATGAACATCAAATGTCATCCACAACAAGTATATAAATATTACTTGAACTTGAGCGGAAAGAAAATCAAAATGAACATTACCTTCACATCTCAGGTCTCCGAAATCCCAAGTGCCATCTTCCATGCATCTGACGATGTTGTCGCCAAAACTGGACTTTCCAGCCACGCCAAAAGTCTCCTCACAACCGAAGAAGAAACTGGATTGGTAGCGAGTGTCCACGTACTGTCCGTACACAGAACCGGTGGTCTCAGGTGGGGTGCCACAATCAATTCCTGTGAGGAAAAACATATTTACAACAATGCCGTCAAATTAATTAAAATAACAATATTATATCTTTTTTTTTTTACAAAATGCTAACTTGCACTGATTAGTTAGTAATAATGAATATTAAAAGTATCTCCTGCAATATCTAAATTCTAGATCTGGTTTAGATAAAAAATGATATTCCTATCCCCTTTTGCCAGATCCTTTGTTTAATGGACTTAACTAGATATGTAGAATAAACGGATTAGAACTGATGTTCCGAATTCAAGGCTCACAAGTTTTCTTGATACTGAAAATAACTTGTATCAAGAAAACTTGCGTGCTGTACAAAGTATCCTGGTAAACTTTTGAGAAAAAAAAATTAGTCTTTAACATCATATACTAACTGGGTGATCCAATGCTTAAACTAAAACGGTGTCATCATCTCCCTTGCAGTATTGATTTGGCTAGATGTGCTAAATAAAATAAGCTGAGAGAAAGGATATCAATTTGTGGCCTTTAACGAGAATGTTTCCGAACCAATAAATTACCAAGAAAACCAAAAGATCTGTTTCATTACAGATAAAAAAATTAACGAAATTTTCTAAAACAACATTTATAAAGACACCAATACACATCAAGAAATATTCGCTTCGAACGTAAAAGTAAAAGATACCAAATATTAAATATTCTAAAAAAAAAGGTAAAAACTCTCAAGAATTCTGAAATGTTGAAAATTCACAAGAAATGTTGAAAACTCTCAAATATTGAAAAATCTCAAGAAATGTTCAAAAAGCTCAAGAATTCTCAAATGTTGAAAACTCTCAAAACGTTCAAAACTCTCAAAAATCCTCAAAAATTGAAAACTCTCAAAAATTCTCAAATGTTGAAAACTTTCAAAAATTCTCAAATGTTGAAAACTTTCAAAAATTCTCAAATGTTGAAAACTTTCAAAAATTCTCAAATGTTGAAAATTCTTAAGAAATTCTGAAAACTCTCAAAATAAGGAGGAGAAGAATGCTAGTCATAACTCATATGCGCATAAAAAATGTTAATTTGGACATATAGCATGGTTAAGTAAGAGGGTATCAGGAAGTGATATCATTCGTCTTGTCATTAAAAGCTTTTAATGTTTTCTAACACTCACTCGCTTTTTCTCTCGAAAAGAGACTTATGTTTCTTTTCCCCGATACATTTTTTATTTAATAGAAACTGCAGTATTTTTTTCAGCTCCTATTAACTTAAAATTTGCTAATTTATGAAGCGCTAGCTTTTGAACTTGGCATATTTCAATTAGACCCATCTTACGAAAACCTGAAGGTATGTTTATAACGCATTGATAACAGGTTAATAAAAACGTAATTTTATTCAAGCGTGGAATTTAGGGTTAACAGGTTAATAAAAATTTAGGGTTAACAGGTAAATAATAGGTTAATAAAAATGCGCATTTATTCAAGCGTAGACTTTAAATAGTAAACTCTAGCTTACTCGGGCACATGGGTGTCTCTCCAGATAGCCAATAATTAGGTTTTCCTGTCTGAGGGTTATAGACACATTGTCTGAAATTGGCAGATGCAGTCGGTCTGAGGGGTCTTCCCGTCTCTTCGCAGCTGATAGTCACATTTTCCAAGTATGGAATAGTTTCCATCTCCTCTTCCATGCGTATTTCGAGCCCTTGTTTAGGATCTGAGGTGATGGATGGACAGTGGGCAACTGCAGAGATGAAATAAAAATAAAACCGTATACTTTAATTGAATTCTCCAGTTCTGAAAACTGGAAATGATTGAGAAGATATTTTCAAATGGCGTTTTAAGGGATGCAGAGTAATGTCTTACATTTGCAAGATGGAACGGTTCCGTTCCACTCTCCATTGGTGTTGCAGAGCAACACGGAACTACCAGACATGACGAATCCGAAGTCACACTGGAAGCTCACCAGGTCTCCGAAACGGAACTCGGACTTGGTCGACAAGATTCGGCCATTCTCGATTGGCCCAAAACCAGGACAACTCTTAGCTGCAAAAAAAAAAAAAAAAGAAATTTAATAAATAAAAAGGTTTAGAAGTGAAAAAAAAAACATAGAGTGATTATATTTTATGATTAAGTGCCACAGATATTCTTTATAGATCTGTATTAATAGATATTTTTATTCAAGATCTTTACATTTCTATAGGTCTTTTTATCCAAGATCTTTACGTTTTTATAGATCTTTTTATTCACGATCTTTACGTTTTTATAGATCTTTTTATTCATGATCTTTAAGTTTTTATACAGATTTTTATTCACGATCTTAAAGTTTTTAAAGATCTTTACATTTTTATAGAACTTTTTATCCAAGATTCTTACGTTTTTATAGATCTTTTTATTCCCGATATTTAAGTTTTTAAAAATCTTTACGTTTTTATAGATCTTTTTATCCAAGATCTTTACGTTTTTATATTTCTTTATATCCAAGATTTTTACGTTTTTATGGATCTTTTTATTCACTATCTTTAAGTTTTTATAGATCTTTTCACCCAAGATCTTTACGTTTTATAGAACTTTTTATCCAAGATCTTAACGTCTTTATAGATCTTTTTATTCACGATATTTAAGTTTTTATAGATCTTTACGTTTTTATAGATCTTTTTATCCAAGATCTTTACGATTTTATTGATCTTTTTATCCAGGATCTTTAAGTTTTTTATAGATCTTTATAGATAGATTTTTAAATCTAAGATCTTTTTTAACAATAAAAATATAATTTTTCTAATACATAATTTTTTTCTTTCTATATTGTTGCATTGTTGACAAGAAAATATAGAAATGAAATTATGAAATTTTTATCACTTGAGATTTTATGAATATTTTAAATGCATTCCAAAACCATTCCTTATAACGCTTCATAAACTTAACCGAGGAAATTATTAAAATCTAAAATGTAATGTTTAAACTATATATATTCATTTACAAATTCTACTTCGAAAGATACAAGATATATATTTTTCAATTTGAGCTCAACTGTAGCTATTTGTTTAAGGAGCTATCAAAGGAAAATTGTGTTCATCGTTTCACTATGAATGATATTCAAATGAAAAATGGTTAAAGATAAGATAATGTAAGGTATATTCTTGAATTTGAGCTCAACTGTAGATATTTTTTAAGGAACAGACAAAAGAAAATTGTCTTCATCATTTGTGTATGAATCATAATCAAATGAAAAGTGGTAAAAGATAAGATAAGGTAA
>JAOUZG010033333.1:285816-319004 GCA_026289955.1 Argiope argentata
CAAAATGAATGATTAGATAATGCAAAATGAGTGGTTAGATAATGCAATACGAAGGATTAGATAATGCAAAATGAACGGTTAGATAATGCAAAATGAATGGTTAGATAATGCAAAATGAGTGGTTAGATAATGCAAAATAAATGATTAGATAATGCAAAATGAAGGATTAGATAATGCGAAAAAAACATTGGGTTTTGAGGATTGAAAAAACTACTTACTTGCCCAAATGGATCTCCGTAAGTGCGGAAGAGGTCCGTAAGATCATCACTGTATTGTAATCGCACAGCCATAGGAATAGCTTGAGATCCATCTGGTCTCAATACGGACTGAGTTCTGAATCCTCGAATGACCACTGGGGCACGAAGATCGAACTGGATCCAGTTCTCTCCCGGACGCTGAATGTTGCCACACCAGCCCACTGCATTGTCAAGGCGGACACCCTATAAAATGAATTTTAAATACATTTTTAATTTATGAAACTTCTGATCAAAATAATTGAATTAAGTACAAGTTTGGGATGTAGAATAGTTTTAGAACTGTTGGCACAAACACTTACATTTTTACTGTAGCCGATTTCAGTTCCCGAAGCTTTGATTCGACTGTCTGGGATGTTGCCATTTCCGACTCCTAAATCTCCAACTGGTCGACATTCTGTAAAATATTTTGTTCGTATAAAAATGAAGTCTTATAAAAAAAACCTTCAGAGACTGTAAAAACCCTCAACTTTGTATTAAACAGAGTGTTTTATTGTATATCATATTAAGATAATATTGGATTATTACTTCTCTCACTATTTAGTTTTATATAAGAGAAGATTTTAATGTGTAAATATAAAAGAGAATTCTTTTTTTAAATAATAATTTTTTTTAATCTTTCGAAATGAAGTAACATATTGCTTGTCTTTGAAAGTGAAATGATTTTTTAGAAAAAATTTGGGCAGATATCATAAGATACAATCATAGTACAATTAATTAGTTACAATAAGGAAAATAGAACTGTTACCAATAAAAAAATAATTTTAAAAAATATTTAAAATCCAAAATGATACAGAGAATTCAAAAATATCCTCAAAAAACGTGATAGATTTATCACTAACTATTAGATAGAATAGAGAACTTAGCAGCGCTCATCGACCATTAAACAACATTTCGCTATATTCACCGCTAATAACAGACAAACAGACTCATAATGAACAATATTCATCACTAATTGACAAACAAAGAAAGGTAGAAGTATTCGTTTTTAATTAAGTCTCATCACTGAGCTGTGTTTATCTTGAAATTTGGCGATAAAAGATAATTTTTATGATAATAAAAATATAAAAATAACAGTGAAGAATAAAATTATAAAAGCAGCTTTTCAAAATATGACAAAATTACTCATTTAATTAAAGAAGTTTAACATACCCATATTAGGTTCAAATCCTTTTCGGCATTTGCAATAAAAGCCTCCATCAGTATTATTACATTTCGTCGAAGCAGCATCGCAGGAAGATGATACACATTCATCTATATCTAAATTTTGAATGACAAATGAAGAATTAACACACAAAAAATTAACACTCTGTATTGTAATTAATTAATTGTTGCTGGTGATTGGTTTTTGTCTTCTATATTAACAGTAACAATTTCATAATATCAAAAAATATCGAAGAATTACATCTTATAATGCCAAAAGAAGGTATTATTTAAAATTATACATTAAAAAAATAATGAATATCAAATTATTCTAGTTTTAATCACCCTACAGATGTTTATAATTCCACAGTTAAAGAATATCAGAGTTTATTGGGCCTCATTATACTTTTAGTGAGATTTTTTTTAAAAGTAAGATATTGCGAAATTCATTAAATGATAATCCTTAGAACCTACCTTTGCACATCGAGTTATTGCTGAATGTTTGGTCAGCCAGACATTTGATGGTCGGACTTCCTTCCAGTTTGTATCCTTTGAAACACTGAATTCGTCCTTCATCGCCAAAGAAGTAATTCTTGTCCTTATCAATAATAAATCCATTTTCTATTTCTGGCAATACTGGACATTTAACGCCTGAAAATTACAATAATTATTTGGTATAACTTTTCTAAAAGTGCTTCAATATTCAAATATTTATCGGAAATATGTTTGTTTTATCTTGAAAAAAAAAGAAGATTACTACTATTACTTTAATTAATTCATTTGGACTTTTGAATATGTAAGGATGGATAAAAATGGATTTTGCCCTTTAATTATTCGCACAATATCTGGTTTGCAAAATTCAAAATGTAAAAGTTAAAGATTATACTTATTGCTTAAAAATTTACATAAAATTAGAAATTGAGGCCGTTTGGGAAATCTTAAAATATAAAACAGGTTTTAAACATTTCAGTTGTATTATGCCTAAACAATGACTTGTACGTTTTGAAAGAATGTGGATTTTCTACTTTTTTTTCAGACTAAAAAATAAATGTGTTCAAATTTCAAATCGTTTCGGCGTCACTTAAAAAAATTCCAAACAGAATGGAACTTTACAGCAAATTCTCTTCCAGTGTAAATACATTAAAAAAAGAAACATTTAGCAAGGGAAAATAATCAGCATTTTTTTCACTTTTATCTGAGTTTTTTCAAAGAAGTAAAAGAAGAACTATCATTTATAATTTTTAGCCATATTTATTCTGATAACTTCCTATAAAATCTAAATAATTTTTGTCCTTCTATTTCTGAAAGAAATTTGCTGTTTTCTTTCATTAATTTTGCAAACGATGATTAAGAAAATTTTTGCCATACTTAATCTGATAAATTTCTATAAAATCTAAATAATTTTTACCTTTCTATTTCTCAAAGAAATTTGTACACTATGAAAGAATATGGATGTTCTTCTATTTTTTTAGACTAAAAAAACAAAGTTGTTCAAATTTTAACTCGCTTCAGTGTCACTTTAAAAATAATTCCAAGCAGAATATAACTTTACAGCAAATTCTTGCCCAGTGTAAATACATTGAGAAAAGAAACATTTAGCATGGGAAAATAATCAGCATTTTTTTTTTCACTTTATCTTAGCCTTTTTGAAGAAGTAAAAGAAAAAAACATCATTAATTTTTTTTGCCATATTTATTCAGATAAATTCCTATAAAATCTAAATAATCTTTGCCCTTCTATTTCTCAAAGAAATTTGCTGTTTTCTTTCATTAATTTTGCAAACGATGATTAAGAAAAATTAGGACGAAAAAATATTCTTATGAGCATAATTTTAATAATCCTTTTCAATAAAAAATTATATTTTTTTGCGATGTTTACAGGCGCAAAAGCCATACATGACCAAACAGCACCATAGATATGGATAAAATAGAGAGTACTCAATCAAATAGTATTTGGAAAAGTAAAAAATAGAATAAAAATAATTAAAAAAAAACAGAAATACCAAAAAACTAAACTGTATGAAAAAAAATTAGCAGCTTTTAAAAATTTAAAAAGATTCGGATGGGGTTGTTAACATATTGAAAGTTGGTGAATTAAAGAAATGATGATGATGATGCCGTGTCCGCTTTTTACCGCGGAAAGAAGGGTGCAGTAGCTTCTGAGGGTATGAACCCCTGAGCACCCGAGGGCAGAAGTCTGACTTCTAGCTCAAATGAAGATGAAACACACACACACATACGCTTGCACAGCCCCTTTTTACAGGGGGGCACATTCACACATCTCACAGATAGCACACAGAAGAACAACCATGCCCGAACCGGGACTCGAACCTGGGACCTCCAGAACACGAGGCAGGCGCGCTACCTCTGTGCCAGCAAGCCGGCGAATTAAAGAAATATCTGCAATGTTACTTAAAAACTGGATAATTAATAAAAATACTTAAATGAACATGGCATGTTGAACAGGTCAGTCAAAGTTCTTCAAATAAAATGTATCTATGCATTAAACGTATATGACCAACTCGGAGTTTTACCTACTTGACGTCGGGACTACGCAGAGGGACACAACCCGAAATTTTAGACACTTACCAAATTTACTCCTTTACTTTTCAAAATTTGATAAATAAGATATTATTTTTCTTTGGATTAATTGACTCAAAGAGTTATTTTATTGGAAATTCACAGTTTTATGGGATCTAATTATTTACAACAACATTTTAAACAAAAATAATTGCCTGTCTTAATATGTGATACAAATAACGAGCGAAGAGCAACAAGTTGAAAAAGAATATTTTCTATCTTACGTTCACACACTGGTGGCTCATATGACCACTGCCCAACAGTTGTGCAGACTATGACGGGAACTCCAGTCCTTCTGTATCCGGACTCACATTCGAATCGGATAACGGTGCCGTAACGACTGCCTTCTCCGTTGAGCAAAGTCCGGACAGCATGGGGGGTGTCCGGCAAGGGTGGACACGAAGAAGCTAAGCAAGTGGGCAGTCTTTCCCAACGCCCGGTTTCCAAACACCGCACAGTTTCTGTTGGGCGGCCACCGGGGAATCCAAAGCCTGCGTAGCATTGGTAGGTTGCTTGACCACGGTACGTCACATTGGTAGCGGCCACTGCAAATCCATTGTCGATTTGGGGCACAGGACCACAGTACTTCTCTAAAATTGAAGAAAAGAAGAAGAATGTTATAATTATGATGTATACTAATTTTTAATTGATTACGCTGTAATTAGACAATATAGTCGGTAAAAATAAATTTGAACAAATTTTTAGATTTTTTTTGACTGTCAAATTAAAAATTCCGAGATATTCTGACCCATTTTTAATACAAAAAAAATTATTATTTTTCAATCAAAACAATTCATTTCTGTTTTAAAATGTTTTTGTTTTACTTAATGATAGTGATAGACCAAATATTAATATGATATTCATGAATGTAAAATTTATACTAAACAAATAAATTACAGGATAGTTTTTCAAAATAGTTAAAACATGAATATAATTTTAAATTGTTCAAAAAAATTTTGCTGCCTACATTATAGAAAAATTGACTTCTTTTTTTGTGATTGATTATATCTAAATAACACTTTTTCTGTCTTCCGTTTAATTACTTACAAAGTAGGATAAAAATGCCTAACATGTATTCAGGTATCAAAACCAAATGGTTGCGTGGAGAAGAGGAGCAATTCTTTTTAAAAAAATTGCGATAGCCTAGGTGAAAAATGTTAAATGTTATTTACATTAATCTACAGCAAATGGGATTATATTTTTGATGTATTTGTTTGTAAATGAGATTATAATTTTTATCTAACTATATAGTGATTATGCTTTTCGGAAATTTTAATCTTTTCTTAATGAAATATAAATATTTCACGGGAATGTGTATGAATATTAAAAGTCAAAGTTGCTGCAGTATAAAAGATTGGAG
Source organism: Argiope argentata (assembly GCA_026289955.1). NCBI lineage: Eukaryota > Metazoa > Arthropoda > Arachnida > Araneae > Araneidae > Argiope > Argiope argentata. The sequence continues at coordinate 291,153 of JAOUZG010033333.1, forward strand.
AATAAGCAATTCCTTTATCATTTCACAAGCATTTGAAATATAGAATGATATCTTCTAAACAATTCTTCATGTTTTATCTAAAAATGGACATAAAATAAAACCGTAATGTTTTATTTCTTATAAAAATTCCATGTATGAAATTAAGAGGTTTGTGATTCATTTATGCCATTTATGAAATTAGGAAGTTTGTGATTCATTTATCATTATTGTTTAAAGCACTTAAATGCCTTTACGTTGTTACAGCGCCTAATTTTATAGAATAAATTATTTACATATTATGCGATGAACAATGAAAATGTAACCATATTGTTCCCAAATAGATGCGCTATGTTTTTCCCAAATTAAAAAAAAAAAAAAACTAGTACTACGTCAATGAGTAGTAAAAAAGTCACTTCATAAATTAAGAGAATCGCAACTAGTATATGTTATTATCACTATTGTCTGTAAATGTTATTTCTCCACGATCCTGGAGCGTTAAGTTTGAGACAAGGCAATATCCAAACTATTTTGTTGTTGTTGTTGTTACTTATGACACTTGCCATGGACAAGCCCCGTTGATATATCAGCAGATTTTAATCCGGAGACATACATCTCTTGTTTAACTAACTAACCCTGCAATGTATACGTTACCATTTGTGTGAGGATTCGATTTCTTTCAACTGTGTTGACTGATAAAGGGGATCGTTAGTCGGTGGTTTTACGGTACCACTGACTAACAGATTTAATGGTAAATACAACTTTCGACAGCAAAATGCAGTTCAATTACTTTGTTGCTGTTGTAACTAATGACACTTGCCTTGGACAAGCCTCCGCTGATACGATCAGCAGATTTTAAGTCTAAGAAATACGTCTCTTTGTTTTACAAGTAGCGCCATCTAGGGCCAAGTAAGTAGGTACGATTTAGCTACACACACGTCACAACTCTTTTTAGGGGGCGGACTTCATTCATGCATATTCATTCATTCATCCACAGATCGTAATTTAGACCTGGAACAGAGAACGATCCCTGACCCAGTACCCCCAGTGGTATTACTCTCGCCATGGAGGACTTTGCGACCACGAACAGATTTAACGAGCGCCAGCCGTCACACTCAGGGAGCCTTTTGGCCGGTGAGTTTCGAACTCGTAACTTAAGGAGTACGAGCCGAACTATCTACCAACCAATCTATCCTGGCCTCAAACTATTTTACATGTTCAAAGTGTAAAAGGATAGCTTCCAAATAATCGACCGATATATTTTTTTTCTGAAAAAGAATGTAAATTCGAGAGGAAAAAAAATCCCTGCGTCATCCTCAAGGAGAAAGCGGCATGTCGTAAATTAAAAGTAGACGTACCTTGGCATGCCGGGATGTGCGACACATTCCAGTTCCCTCCCTGCATGCATTCTGCTAAAATCTTATCTCCTCCAGAACTGAATTCCTGTCCGATGGGGCACACGTACATCACCCGAGCGCCGAATGTTGTCTCGCGACTTGAGGCGATGGCTCTTTCTCCCACAGACAGCTGCGGACAATCTGAAAGATAAAATTGGTTGAAAACATCGAAAACAGTCTTCAATTCACACACTTCCTTTAAATATCTCAAGTTTTCGTTTAAGTTTCCAAGTATACATTTGATATCTAAAAATTTCCTTTAAATATCCGAGTATACTTTCAATATCTTAAGTTTTCCTTTAAATATCCAAGTATATTTTTAATATTTTTCCGAGTATACTTTCAATATCTTAAGTTTTCCTTTAAATATCCAAGCATATTTTTATATTTTTCCGAGTATACTTTTAATATCTTAAGTTTTCCTTTAAATATCCAAGTATATTTTTAATATTTTTTCATTAAATATCCGAGTATACTTTTAATATCTTAAGTTATCCTTTAACCCCTTAACCGATTTGCCTGTACGCCGTAGGTGCATCGATTTATCGAATTTTGATAGTTGTTAACAAAAAAATATCATTCATAACAATTATAATTCAATGGTAAAATGACTCCGAATACGTAGATAAACCAAGTATTCCATGGATTTCCATTTGAATAAAAATAAGAAAATATTTCCAAAATGGTGTCATCTTATTAGATAGTAAGGAAAATAAACCGGTTAAGGGGTTAAATATTCAAGTATATTTTTAATATTTTTCCTATAAATATCCGAGTATATTTTTAATATTTTTCCAATAAATATCCGAGTATACTTTTAATATTTTAAGTTTTCCTTTAAATATCTAAGTATATTTCCAATATTTAAAACTTTCTTTTAAATATTCAAATATACTTATAATATCTTAAGTTTTTCTTTGAATATCCAAGTATACTTTTAATGAAAAGTATATAAGAAATATCTAAATATTCCAAAATCAGACATCGATGTAGAGCTTAAAATTTAAACATTATCATAAGTATAATTTAAAGATTGAACATATTTCAAGACTTCTAATCTTATTATTTCCTTTTTTTTATCTTCTCCCAGATTATTCCCTTTAGCTCAATTTTTTAAATCAATTTGTTTTAGTAATCCTTCTATTACGTATCACTTAATTTTTTCCTCAATTTTTTTTCTCCTAAGCTATTTACTTTTATCTTTATTTTTTAATCATTTCATTAGTACTTAGGTAAAAGTCAATCGCTTTTATGTTAGTTAATTTTTCTACCATTTCTCTTGTTGTGAATAAACTATTCATATATTTTTTATAGGATGAACAGGCATATTTTGGAGAATAATTTTCGAACAGCCTTTAGGTTGTTATTGATTATCCGTAATTCTCTTCATTTAACTTTTCTAAAAGAATTTATTTTCATAGAAAAAATCCTTTTTTTCCCTTTAATTTATTTTTTTGCTGCTTTGCTCTAAATTGAGGAATCTGAATTTAATAATTACTTTAAAAATTCTTTTTTGAGTAGAATTTTCTTAGAATTTCTTTTTTTTCTGGTTAACAATTATTGCTGTAAAAAGATTTATGGCAAAATTCTTTCATTCGTTACCTAACCAAAACAAGTAATCCCCTATTTATAACACTACATTCCAAACTCAAGATAGAATTCTATTATTTAAGAAATATATTTTCTCTCCACAAATGTGTGAAATAATTTATTGTATTTTTGCTGAGCAAATATTTAATCTGATTTTTAAATGTTTGAATTTAGTCAGTGTTCTCTAGCTAGAAGTTTGAAGTTTTTGTCAAAAAGTAACGGGATGTTTAAAACTCAACTTTGAAGAAACAATATTCAAATTCAACTCCAAAATTCAATCATAGATATTTGTTCTGCAAAAATACAATAATTAAGAAAATCCAATATGACAAATAATGCAAAAATACAATCACCAACAGTTTAGTAACTCATTGGCGACGGATTTAAATTTGGCGATAAAGATAAAAGGACTACACCATTGCCGGATTGCCATAATTGGCAGTTTAGCACCTCATTGGCGACGGATTTAAATTTGGCGATAAAGATCAAAGGACTACACCATTGTCGGATTGCCATAATTGGCAGTTTAGCACCTCATTGGCAATGGATTTAAATTTGCCGATAAAGATCAAAGGATTACACCATTGTCGGATTGCCATAATTGGCAGTTTAGCACCTCATTGGCAATGGATTTCAATTTGCCGATAAAGATCAAAGGACTAAACCATTGTCGGATTGCCATAATTGGCAGTTTAGCACCTCATTGGCAATGGATTTCAATTTGCCGATAAAGATCAAAGGACTAAACCATTATCGGATTGCCATAATTGGCAGTTTAGCACCTCATTGGCAATGGATTTCAATTTGCCGATAAAGATCAAAAGACTACACTATGGCCGGATTACCATAATTGGCGATTTAGCAACTCACTGGCGACTACTTCAAATTTGGCGATAAGGTTGGACGGTATAATGCGTAAGTACTGTTATTTCTTACATTTGTTAAGATAAGCGGTATTTATTAAAAAATAGAATTTTCGTCTAAATGAATATCCTCTAGGATTTCTCATTATGATCTATAGTGAAACTAGCATCTCCTATAAAACTACCTCAGTTTCCTTACCTATACTGTGATTATTAATGATTTGAGATAAATTTTTTTTGAATCCTTGTGTTTTGAGACTTCTGATTGTTACCTGCACTGAAACTGGCAATCCATCCAGCGGCCGTGTGCATGGGATTGGTGACGAAATTAAGAAAAATGTTGCCACTGCTGGCTGTTAAAGTAATGGACGGCCTGGTGTTTCCACTGAAACCGTCACCGGGATGCAGACGAACCCCGGTTGCACTCTCACCATCATACACCTGAAAGAACAGTAAATATTTAGATATGATACGAAATCACTGTTATTTTTACTACTTCCAGAATAGATATTCATGCATCTGAAGAAAAAGCTCAAAATTAGAAACGATACAATATCACTGTTATTTTTGCTACTTACAGAAAAGACATGTATATATATGATATACTATGATTATATTTTATATTATTATTAATTATCACTATACATAAATGCTTGAGTCTGGTTTGTATGATCGAGTTAGAAATTTGAAATTTTATTCAAGATAGTGAGAGGTTTGAATCTCGACAGAGAGTATATGTCCAAAAAGGGAAGAGTAACTTACGATTTTATTCTTAAACCAGAAATAAAAATAAGAAGACGCCATCCACTGCAAATTGTATCAGGACATGGGCGATTCCTTACGTATTTCCAAAGATTTGGAAGAATGCAGGAAAATAAATGGATTTGTGGAGGAATCGGTACTGTTTACCACTATTTAAAGGAATGCACAGAGATCTCCGAATATCTTCAAATTGAAAATATTGACTTGAGTTCAGTACTGATGGTACCAAGTAATCTTAGGACTCTAATAGACATGATGTCTGAAATTGCCAGTTTTTTGACAACCGTTTGAAAATTTGTAGAGGAGGAGGAGGAGGTGGTCAGTATTTGACCACTTTGGGGCCAATCATCTCGAAGAGAATATCAGTTTGACAGATTCGGTCGATGTAAGGATGGACATTGCTACAGTCCACAGTCGGCCACGTCAAATCCTGTCGATACTGCTACGTTCAGTGGTGGCGGGTGATCGGCTGTACACAAGAAGGTTTGAATCTCAACCTTGGCGAAATAAGAAGCAAATTCAGTTCTAACTGTCTATGTGAATTCTAGGTTTATTTTCATCTAATAGAACATGATAAATCAAATAGTTTTCCAACAACTAAGGATAATCTAAAATGAGTGTATATTGAGCTCTTTTTATTAGTGGAGAATTAAGGATAAGAGATTTGACAAAATATTCTTAATAGAAGATTTAATAATGGGAATTTTCAAGAGTTTATAGATGTCAAGAAGCATTTAATTTCTTGGCCATCTGACTTTGTGTCTTCACCATAGAGCGCAGGTTTCGATCAAGTGATTTATAGAGTTTTCTTCTAATTATAAAGAATCGAAACGATAGCTGTTAATTCAATAGAGAATTTACCACAAAAAAATTCCAAATACAAATTGAATTGAATTATTATTATGATTTACTAAATTTAATTCTAAAAATGTGAAATCTAATTACAGTGCATTCAAAAATAAGTTTTTAGTTTATTTTAAAAAATGATTTTGAAATATAATTAAGTATTAAAAAGCCATATATAGTCCTTGATTGTTTAAATTTAGTAAAAGTTAGCAATGTTCAGATCGGATTATTCTTCAAAGATTTTTTTAAAATGTGGAACAAAACAATAAATATTCATTGATTAAATGTTAAATAATTACAAATTAAATTAATCGTTATAAATTAATGAAATTTTTTGAATAAACTATCACACATTAATTCTGTGTGTTAAATTTACCGATCAAAACAAGTTGCCAGTATAAGACACACAACTCATGACAAATCTAGAATTACTGTGACAGGAGTATGTAATAAGATAACTATTTATCATCATACTGACTTTTTTTTCTTTATATTTACATTTAAGAGCAGTCATTTCCCTAACTGACCTGTATGAAGTCATCTGGGGCAACTTCAAATCTATTAAATCTGAGAGACAGAGGTCCTCCTCCTGGTCTCGAAATTCTGTAAGTACACTCCTGATTGGATGGATAATTAACCACCCCAAAAGCTGGGGAGGAGATGTTTCCTGAGTTAGAATTGAGTTCCACATGGCAACCTGCAGAAAATGGAATGTGATTTTGAAAATTTAATATAAAAATATACTGAGGTAATAGAAAAACATGCATCAAAAAATATTAATAGAAAAATATAAGGCAACTTTCGAGGATATAAATAAATAAATATATAAGAAAATGTTTCATAGTAGTTTTCAAACCAATTTTAACCTGATTTAAATTAAGCCAAATACAATATATGCAGGGTGTTTCCTAATTGCAACGTTTTCCTAATTTCACTTCCAATTAAATTAATTATTAAAAACCTAACCTAAAAACCTAATTATTAAAAACCATTTCACTTCCAATTAAATATTTACTTTAAATGATATAAAGAATTTTATTTTATGTTGCTTGAGTGTCCCCCTGGGGGGCACCTCAAAAGTGGACATGAAAAGCTTCCGGTAAGTTAGTTGGTTCTCGCCTCCTAGATGGGTACTGAAATGAAGGAATCCGCTTCCCACTGGAAAGGTTGTAACGTATCTGGTGATGACCCTTAGGATTCCACATTATTTTTTTTCACTTTGTCGTGTTGGTCCGATCTTCAAATTTAAGCCGAATACTTTTAATTAGGTGTGGCGGAGTTGTCATTTTTGATTATGTTGCTTGAGCCACTCACTTTTGTGACTAATTACAAAGTCTAATTTTTTAAAAAAGTTTTTCAGTTTTCATTAGTCTTTAATTTTTGCTATGCAGATATTTTAAACAAAAAAAAACATTCAATTTTATGTGACCCAAACCAATTAAACTACGAAGCACTGGAATTCATCGTTTTAGAGAAATTAATGACAATTTAGAAGAGCCAACGTGGGTTCCTGACATGGGGAACAATATTCACAAGTCTTTTCATAGGTGACAATTGAAATACCTGGTGATCACGAAGTCTCCCTCCAATTATAATTGATATTACTACTTGGCATGTGTTTATTTCGAGTTATTAATAAGAAATTTAAGTTTTTATTGAAACTTCTTGCTTTAATAAATTTCAAATATATCTTTTAATTCGAAGAATGTCAAGGAGGTTTTCTCGTTTTTTCGTCATGTATTGTTTAATGTTTCAGTTGTCACGCTAGTGGTCCTAACGTCAAGTGTATCAGTTAGTTCCACTGGGTTGTAAACCTTCTGTTTTTTTATGCACAAACAAAAAAAAAGAAAGAAAGGAAAAGGGAAAAAAAGAAATAATAGGTTCAGTTGTCATTGCCGTCATTTTCATCATGACTTCGTGGACGCTATTCGGTAACAATTGAATGTAAAATAAGTATTTTTACATTGGTAGCGCCATCTATTAGCTAACAAATTTAAGAACATGAACATTCTATAAACACTTTACTGTATTATTTTAATATTTCTTTAATAATATTTTTTGTAATAAAAAAAAGACTTATCGACAATCTCAATCGTTTAGAAGAGTGATATTCAAAATTCAGCCAGTTTTAGAGGCAAAAATATGAACTAATTTTCTATAAAATGCTACTGTGCCCTGAATATTTCATTAAATGTAATTAATAAGATATGGAAATATATAAAACATACGACAGTGAGTTTCGTTTACGTTCTCTTATTGACTCAAAAAAACATGTATTAATTTTTAAGATATTTAATCCTTAATCCGGCTGGAAAATAGAAAATCATCCCACTAGTTCCGTTAACAATGGCAGGATCGCAGAAAATCCTTTTTGTACAGTCAAGTGTCAATGTTTTAAAAAGATACAGATTCTTGATCCTTGCCGGGCAACGGGTTAATGCATTTTTGAAACTGGAATTATGTATCTATTTTTAACTTCATAAATTTCTACTGAACCATTATCAGAGTAGACGACGTAAAGCTAAAATCCCAACAATTTGTATAAAAATATTGAAAGGAATATTAAATACCTGATCTGAATCGTATGGAAAATCCTTTTCTGCTATCTCCGAAGCTTGTTTGCACGTAGATGTAGATCTTGTTGCGAGTGCTGAGAATGAATTTGGGATTATTCTTAGCTGGACCCGTCAACTTTGCTAGCAAAGGATCAGATGGTGAAGTGCCGTCTCGGATAAAAAGGAAATCCTTGTCAGGTTCCAGATCTAAATCTACCACCTGTTCGAGAAAAATAAGCATTTTAAAAAAGATGCAACTTATAAGAAGAGAATACCATACAAACACAATAAGAACTATCATGATTCAACAGGAAAAAAGTTCACTTACAGAGAATTTATTTAATAATATTTCGTTAATACTTTTAAACCAGTAGTTCGTTGTAAAAGTTTTTAAAATTCTTGTCTTCTGTACTTTAATTATTATCTTAAAATTAACGTGTAACGTTAACGTGTTTTCTGTTTATAAACAATTTTTAGATAAGTCTAAAATATTAATTCATTTAATAATACGAATCTGGATTAAAATTTACACATTCATCAATATATTAGTAAAATTACATGACAATAATGACTATGTAAAAAGGTATGTAGAAATCTGATGAACAATCATTTACTGAATGTTCTTTTTAAGGAAGAATTTATTTCATAAGAAACTCCACAAATTTTTCTGATGTTAAATATTTTTAAAATTAATCATTGAGTTTTATAAATAATTCATTTCACAATATATTGAAAAAAGTTCCATTTTACATTTGCAACTTACTTCCTGGATATAGTTTTCATTAGAGGAATCTAAATTCAAGAGAGAGTAAATATTTTCTCGCTAAGCAATTTTAACAACTATTTAAGATTCTCTTGTTTTAAGATATTGAAGATATTGAAAACTTTTTTTTAATTTAAATTTTACCTAGGTTTTACTTTATATATTGCGAAAGATAATTTCTACAAAAATAAATAAAGCTTTGTTTTTTAAAATTTATTTTTTCATAATTTTAAAATTTACGAATAATGTATTTCAACCTTTACCAAAATATTTCTTTATGATGAATCATTACCATGCAGGATTACAGACTTATTTTTACAGATTAGGATACGTGTTAAAGTCAATAAAATGAGCAAGTAGTTTCAATTTTTTCCTTTTTCAATTTCTACTATTAGTTCACACTCTCCATATATATATATATATATATATATATATATATATATCGTGTTCAAATTTTATATCATTTATAAAATACTTTTTATTCATTCACTGCAGTTCAAATATTTTTTAAATTTGTAGCGGGCGACTCTTGGTGCTAACACAGTTTTTTCAAATATTAATTTCTTAATTAGATTAATTTTTGTTAGTTAATTAAAAACTATCTTTCCAGCCATACATTTTCATTTCCTCCCCGCTGAATGAGAAATACTTCACTTTGTTTTTTCCCACGCTAATGAGGTTAGGTTTAACATGCCTTCGACCGATTATTTGAAAAGCTTATGTTTACTTCCATAGTGTTTGGTGCATTTAGAATTAAACATCGTTAATCAATCGATTTCTCGGATTGATTTTGAAGTACTTTTGAATAAAAATAAAACAGAATCAGGGAAATTAAAAATTTCTAATCTGTATTGAGTCATCCGAAATGGCGTAGAAAATTCAAGTAATTTGCGTTGCTACAATTAGCGTTAAAAATTCACGCATGCGCAGTGTGTTCTGATTTAATTTCAACGGATACAGACTTGATTTTGCTTTGTCCAGACATAATTTATTGATAAATTATTTATATTAATTGGAACTATTTAATAAAAATGAACCAAAACAAAATTTTACTTTGTTGATCCAAGTAGGAACTAACTTAATTTTTTTTATATTGCTTGTTTATAATTTTTTCACAAATTTCTATTTAACGAATTCTTTTATAAGGAAGCATACAAATTTACCTCTAGAGTGATTATTTTACTAGAAGGTGCTGATACGATGTACAAACATTCCAGTCCTCCAGGATACGACTGAGGATAGAGCGGAGAATTGAATAGTTGAGCATTTGGCATTGCAAGCAACTCACCACCGCATTTGATGGGCTCTGAAATGAGAAATAAATCAATAATTAGAAAAGAATTTGAAACTCTCTTTACAATATTCATTACGACACAGCAATGTGTTTTATTGAGATTTAATGTTATGACAAAATATTCTTTTTTCAGAAATGATTAATGAATAAGACTGTAGAACTCAATCTCGGAATAATTATATTTATTCTAGGTCCTTTATGTATTTAGTTTTTTTTCCAATATTCAGCTATAAAAATAACAATATGAACTTTTCATGAATTTTTTTTCCATTCAAAAATATTCTTATTCTTTTTACTAAAAAATTATATATACATTATTATTTTATTATATAATTGTTAAATTATATTATACTGTTAAGAAAAATGTGAAAACGATAATTATTTTTTGCACAAACTTTCTGAATAGCATTACCAAATGAATCGGACATCCTTGAATAACAACATTGTTTAAAATATTTAATTTTTTATTATTTTTTCTATCAAGGGTTTATAATCTTTAAAATATTTGCTGTAATAGTACCAAGTATATAGTAACAGTATATTGTATATATAGTATAACATAATATACACATATGTATATATAGTATAATATATATATTGTAGATAGTATTAAATATTTGCGTTATTATATTGCTAAGTTAAGAAATATATAATGTTTCTGCTGTTAGTTTAGACATTTTTTTTAAATCAATGATATGGATTAATAATGGATTAAATTAGAACAGAATTACTTAAGTATAACACACAGTTTCTGGATTAATAGATTTCTGGATTAATAGGATTAATAGAAATTGTATAGAAAACCTCAATAAATTAGGTTTATAATTTTTTTCTAAATGTTAAAAAAATATGGAGAAGTTATTTTATTCAGTATCTATTTCATTAATAGAACGGCAGAAATATTAAATAGATTCCAATGAAATTATTACAAAATCTATAGACTGAAATTTGGTTAACTGATTTTTTTAGGCATATGCACCAATACTTCGAAATTGTATCAGTAAAAGCAAATGTAAAATCAGAAGATTAAAATAAATTCTAGATTAAGATCCTCACCTGTTTTCCAACTAGCTCTGAATCCTTTCTTTTCAACTGAGGCGTCAGATCGAAATTTGACAATCATGAGATTAGATGCTGTGGTAAATGTCTTCACTCCCAAATCTTGCGTGCCGGATAATGTCACAAGACTCACCCCGGACTCTTCTGTCCGGCCTCCGGCGAGAATCTGAACTGTATCGAAGTTGGCTTCAGTTTCGAAATCCGAAAACTGAAAAAAGAGAAAAGGCATATTTATTTCCAAATTACTTAACCCCTTAACCGGCTTGCTCGTACGCCGTACGTACATCGATGTAAACAAAAAATAAATCATTCATAACAATTATAATTCAATAGTAAAATGACTTCAAATACGTAGATAAGCCAAGTATTCCATGGATTTCCATTTGAATCAAAATATGAAAATATTCTCAAAATAGAAGGTGTCATCTTATTAGATAGTAAGGAAAATAAACCGGTTAAGGGGTTAAACTTATTTACATTCGTCATGAGGAATACTTTGTTTTAAAATTATTGAAGATGAATTGTTCATCATAAGGAATAATTTAGTGTGTACTTAATGGAGATGAATTAGTATTCATCATGAGCAGCATTTTATTTCAAAGTAAATGAAGATGAATTGCTCATTATAAAGGATAATTCATTTCATACGTAATAAAAATGTATTACTGTACATCATGAGCAGTATTTTATTTCAAAGAGAAGCTGAATTATTATATATAATTCGGAAAACATTTTGTTTCAGAATAAATAGTGATGAATTATTATTCCTTATGAGGAACATCTCGCTTCAAAATAAATGAAATTGGATTATTATTAATCATGAGTAATAAGTTTATTTTTTAAAAAATTGGAATTGAATTATTATTTAAGACGAGAAATGTTTTATTTCAAAATAAGTTAAATTGAACTAGCATTCATTTTAGAAATATGTTATAAGACCTTTAATGAAGTTAATTTATTGATATAACACATAAAATTGAGTAATTTAATTAGCGTCATGTCAATTTGAAATCAGCAGCAAATTTTTCAGGAATAAAATGAAGAGAATCTTTTTCAGCATGTGAATTAATCGCATTGAAAGCGATATTAAATGCTTCGATTACAAACGTTAATATTTAATTCTTTTTATTTTGTAATTACAATTATATACTACTTATAAAAATAAAACACTAATTTATGTAGTCATAAATATACATTATTTTAATTTATTCTTACCAATTTTATTTCGATTATTCGGCAAAAAAAAAACCCGCTACTAATAATATTTTTTTTTATATAAAAAGGAGAATATTGCCAATAAATGCATGAGTTAGCATTCCACAAGTTTGATCTTTTGATCTAAAACTACCAAAGACAGATAAATACATAGATATTCTTTGTTTCAGTAGCCCATGACTACGATTTTATGATGATTCTGCCTAGTTGAGGGTTAAGAAAGGATAAACGCTTCTCCAGAATTCTTCGACCTGTATTTTCCTTTACGTTAGATAATTTTTTCCCCTATGAATGTGAATGCCGTGTGGTTTCTTATAGGATTTTTTTAATTCAAAATTGTGTATAGTTTTCTTATATGCCTAATTCAAGTGGCAAAAAAGCCTTTAGGTGTGGCACGAAAAGTATTTTATAGAATATCATTAAATGTGGCTGATACTATCGACCGTCGTTAGTCTCAGAATGTTATCAAGCAATTTAAAAACAAAAAAAGTTTTTATCCTGAGAAATTATTATTATTCAGTAAAAATACGAATTACCAAATTTTAAGAACAGAAATCTTTTATTTATTCATCATCATTTAATTTTTAGGCCCCTTACTGTAGATAAAAATTGTGCTAAAGTATTTTATCGTGAATTAGTAATAATTAATTATGCCTCCAATGTTCACTTATAATTTCCCCCATTGATAAAACTAACCACCTCCTTCTTTTAGATTTTCTTTCACTCCTACTTTGCCTAAATAAACACTACCTGACGCATGCGCAAAAGCGTGGAGGGTTTTCGATTCCGATGACGAACAGTATATATGGCTGGGAATAATAATAAAAGAAAAAAGTGAGATGGTAGGTTTGTACTCACCTGTAAAACTATTCCAGTTCCAACTGCCCCTTCAAGCGTCCACTTGCAATCTGAGTTAGGTTCGTATTTGTTCGGATAGTTAGGAGACTGGATGGAATCACCGGAACTCTTGAAGTGGTATCGGCAGAGGTCTGTTAGCAGAAGAATCATTAGTTTTTATAAATGCATTTTTGAATTTAAGAGGTTGAGTGATTCACAAAGAAATTAGGATACTTTCATTATGGTTAATCTTTGTGCATATTTCCACACCGAAAGACGATTAATAACATGTGGATAGACGCAATATACATGGTGGCCATAATATAATTTTTTCTGTTTGGGGGCATTTTCAGAATAAATTAAGGAACGAAATAAAACCATATTTCTTATGCTTATGGTAAAGGGCGTAGAGAGATTAATTTGGAAATAAAAAGTACCTTAAACCATAAAATCGCTTATCACAAAAGGTTCGTAAATTGAATAAATTTGTCGGTGAATTTCGTAAATTTTGGTATTCATCGCGCTACAAAATCAAATGACCGATTATAAGCGACAGGATGTCTATTGTTTTAAAGATTTCAAAATATTAACAAACAATATAAGCAAAATATTAACAAACAGTATAAACAAAATATTAACAAACAGTATAAACAAAATATTAACAAACAATATTAGCAAAATACTAACAAATTAATCAACGATTCGGAAATAACTTTCCTTAATTACCGATGCTTCAACAGAAAACAGGAGTACGCTTGAACTAACAAGTGCATATATTTCTTAGTGAAAATTAAAAACAAAATTACGTATTTAGTTTGAAAATTACAAAATTAAAATGTGCTATGTTTTGCACTTAAAATCAATTTACTCTACAAAAATGCGAATATTCAGAGCATTCGCTTCTGATTTTACAAAAATCTTTCATTGTTACATTACTAAGCATCTTGTGCATTTCATTTGATCCAAGCATTAACTCTATAATGCAGGAAAAATTGTGAATTTTCAAAAGTGCTTTTATATCTTTCCGAATATGCAATTATATCGTATCTTTCCAAATATTCAATTACATCTTTTATATGAAAACAGATGTAATAGCTTACACCAAACAATAACATTAATGAAAATTACAAATTTTTATTTTTTCTGAAACTGGATCAGCCCAAATAACTCTCTTTCGTCGACTTTGATTGATAATGGCATGCAGTTTTTAAAAATAATTTTGAGCCTTGTACACAACTCTTGTATATATTTTTCTAAAATTATTGTCTGAATATATCTTTAAATGCTCTAGTATTAAAATCATCACCGTAAAAAGCAAGTCCTAGCATTTATTTGCGAGGTCAAAATTCAAGAAGAGGTAATCAAGTATTTTGCGAAATTCAATAATAAATGAATGTTCAAATACTTTTTATACCCAAAATGTTCAGATACTTTTTATCATACAGTGCAATTAGCATTTGAGATGGTAAAAGAGGAAAGTTTTATTAGATCTGATGTTAAACCACTTACTAGAACAGTCCATTTCGTCTGACATGTCTCCACAATCATCTTGACCATCACATCGCCACTTGCTGTTCACGCATTTGCCGTTGCTACAGAAGAAGGAACCTGAGGAAAAAGCAATGATTGTGAGAAACTGAAAAGTTGAAGCTGAACACGTTAGTATTGAACATGTTTCAAATCACGAATATAATATTTTAACTCATGATTTGAATTTGACATGTGATTCGTTTAGCATTAAATAAGGTCAAATCACAAATACAATATTTTAACAATAATTTTTAGTAAATATTTAAAATGCAGCATTGAAGGCTTGGTTAAGTTAAAATTCAAAATGTTTAGAACTATGTTATACGAATTTCATTGTAAAACCTGAAAAAAATGACAAGCAGAATCTTTTTTTGTAAGGAACTTAAATAAATATTAATTATTATATTTAAAATTGATTATATCACTGATTAATTCATTCTTTTTTTGTGATAACCTCAAAACACAGATATTCATTACTTGTCACCATCACTATTATTCTTAAATATTTTCATTGCTCTATTTGTATAACAGTAATTTTATATAAAAAGATTAAAAGGAAATCTGCAATGCATATTTCAATGTATCATGTCAGAACATTATTTCTTGACCGACCAAGCACCCCGTGCTCGTGCGAGTTAAGCAATATTTTTATTCATTTTAATTGTTTTGTTGATTGCAATGAACTTTAGTATTGCAAATGATCCAAAAAACGTTGTCTAGCATTTATTGTTTAAACAAATATCGCATTTCCTATTTATTTCATTTCATATGATCACGTGATCAAAATGACATTTTTCTAAGTTTTATTTGCTGTAGTCATTAACATATCTTTTTAATCTGAGCTTTTGTAAATGTAAATTTTTTGAGATGCTCGTACAGATAATAAAATTTTTATTTTTCGCCTACGGTTTTTTGTTGACGCCAAAAACCTCAGTCCTTCAGCCTGTGAATTTCTTTATTTATACCAAAAAATACAAGGAAAAGTTGAACATCTTGTATAATAACAAAACTTATATGCTTCATGTAAATAATAAACATCACAAGCTTTAAATATTTCTGATGTATTCGAACAAAGCATCCTTAACTAAAACATATCGATTTTTTAATCTATTTTTCCTCAGTTAATATTTAAAAGGCAGAAATCTTAAAATCTCATTTATTTTTAAACACTTTGATGCTAGTAAGAAGTTAATCCTTTAGGGATTAAAGACTTATGTTCTAAATTCCATACAGATTATGTTAACATGACTTTATACTAATCCCTACTTCAGTCAAATGTTCTTTGAATAATTTTTATGCTCAAATAAGATGAAAAAAGATAATCCTTTAGATCGGAAAAGACTGTTGAAGTAAAAAATAACTTGACTGAATGAATAACTGAAAACTTAAGCTTATAAATTTTAACAGATTTCGTTAGAAGAGTGAAATGATTAAAATATATATATAATTGCTGATGAAACAAAAAAAAATACTGAATAAAATGAAAGCTAAATTATTAGAAGTAAAAAAATTAAGTATTATAAGTATAATTGATAATATTATAAACATGCTCAGACCGAAATTTGATGTGCCATTGTTACATCTAATTATATTGGCTGATGACGGAACGTTGAGTGATGGCATTCTAGTTTCCCTTCCTAAAGCGTAATGCAAAAAAAATAATATAAAAAGGGCCCGAAAACAATTTAGTTAGGTCCGAAGATTAAGTTTCTTTTTCAAATTCTATCGACTTCCTGATTGATTAAACGGTAAAGATACTTTTAACGCCTAATGTAGGTCATTGATATGGCATTAAAAGACAACCAAGTACAATCACAGAAGAACCATTCTCGATAGGAACGTTGTTGTTCTATGGCTATTCTGTGTCGCATATCGGTAAAAAATTGGATGGACAAACAAGGTTTTGATTGGAAGTCTTCAAAATACTTCGTATAGCCTTCACTCTGGGACATCTTGTTAACTTCGATCTTGTAAAAAGGCCCTTAAAAGATCAATGGTTAACCGTTTAGGATAAGAAAGTACTGGGTATCATGGAGAACTCTTCTCTCTATAATTCGGGAATTTCTACAATGATACTAGAAATTTTCCAAAGCATATGGAAGGTATGTACTAGTTGAATACAAGTTCAATTAATATTAATGATATTTAATTGCAAGTATCCTGCTTCTGTTTTTTAGATAAAACCGTAGTCCTCTTGTTGATCATCTCTTACATAAAACAATACAAAAACCTTGTAACCAGCACAATAAAAATTATATTCTTAATGATCATAACAGAAAAATTAGATAACGGTCAATGGTTTATCTTGTCGTAACCCATCTCCGAATGGACATGCTTAGCTAGACAAATAAAAGTGTCATTAAATGTACCTGTTGGACAGGCTTCGGTTTGGCACATAAATGGCAAAAGTGTTTCACAGGTGGTCAGCTTCCACATCTGTCTTCCCGAGTCAAGGGCAGCCTGCACGCAGCTTCCATCCTGCGGCCGGGGCTGATCCGTTGCCCACATGCCCATGTACAGAGAGATGAAGGAGCCGCCCGCGGACTCAAGGGTGTTGGTCGACAAGTCATCCACCGTCCGAAGACCTGCAATAAAGAATTCGAATTTAAATAACCAAATGGGATGTAGTGTCTATATTTTTAAGCAATTTTAATTCATCATTTGAATATAGAAGAAGAAGATATTAATGTTTTCCTATACATGTATAATTAGCTCAAAACGAATTAGTCTTAGTATACTTTATCTGAAGCTTCGAAAAGAACATTCAGGAAATGTACTTATCCTGAGTCATGGTATGCTGTCGATGGAACACATAAGGAACCTTAATGCATCTTAAATGTAAATGTGGAGAATAAGTTGCCATTCCTCTGCAGATATCCTCCTTATGTCAGTGTGATGATATTTGAATAAGGTAATGGAAATTAAACTCATTAGTTATCAAACCTGAAACCCTTTGGTTTGGAGGTTGAAACTCAACAAATGGTGACCATTGAACGAAAGAGAAAAATCATTATGAATGACTAATTTTATAATGTAACATTAGCATATATAATTTTCGCAAAAAATATGTGATTCTTGTATGTGAATTTGCTGTTCATAACTTCACAAAATCTGTACTAGCAGTCTTTGGAAAATTCAAAAGTATGAAGGCTGAATACAGCACAATGCCACATCAATATCTAAATAGATTCAATATGAAGGTCATTATTAATCCAGATACTAAAATATATTCAACAAGTTGTCGAAAATTTAGATGAGATGAGTTGTTAAATGCAATGGTGCCAATAGCACTTATGTGGAATAAACCAATATGGAATACTTTTATATGTAACAATTCATTGTTTAATTTCGAATCTATTTGATAAACAGTTTAAAAAACCAAATTTGTGCTCTCAATAAAGATGACACTATTGCGTGATACGAAGAGAAATTCTAATTTAGCTTTCTTCATTTGAATGTCTTTTGCTATATAGCTGATATAAATGTCTACGGTTGTCATAATTCACTACTACGAAAACCTTTTCTTTCAATCGTTTAAAAACCTTGATGTTTAACAGTTCTTGCGGTTTGAAGCACTGATTAATTATATCGTTTATCAATACAACAAGAAAGATACGTTCGAAGAATTTGCTAAACTATCTCATTAATTAATCTTTGCACGATGTTCTTATCATCAAATCAAGTGATGACAAAGCTGTGCCGCTGGATTCAAATCATTGTCAGATGACATCATGGCATGAAATTCAAACTAACTTCATTCCAGCATTCATCATTTGAATATCTTTCATCATGTAATTACGTCATATATGTGTGCTGTTGTCATCATTTATAACTATGAAAACCTTTACCTTCATTCTTTGAAAAGCTTGCATATTGTTTAACAGTTTTTCTGGTTTGAATAAATTAATTATAGTGCTTTACATGACAGCAAGAAAGATAAGTTCAAAAAACCTGCAAAAATATCTGATTAATTAATCTATGCACGCTGTTCTTATCATCAAATGAAATGACTTGATTAGCAAAAATATGCCGCTGATGTTAGATGACAATTAGTACTGATTGTACCATTTATATTGTTACGTTTTTAGCGTAGCGGATTCGGATTGAATGGCCTTTATTTAAGGAGAGTAAAAACAAATTTATTTACAGTAATTTACAGGATGACTTGATAAAGTAAAACTTCAAATAAACACAATCTAGCAGTCAACAGTCACTTGCAGCGTAAATGCAAGCCTTACGCACAATAAAAACAGACCAAAAAACAGCTATCGTATAGCTCAGTATACAGTAAGTCACCACTAGCTCAATTATAAAACGTTAACAGCAAACGTAAACACATCTCGCTAATCCTCTAGTCCAGCGAGCCACTTCTCTTCCGCGAGAAAACTCTCAATTAATTAACTGACTGCCAGGTTATGGTAACCCGTCCCTTATTTAGCCGACTGAGCACACGCCGAAAAGCAAGGGAAGCAAATCGCAGCTTCATGAAGGATCCATCGGCTACCAGACTATTCCTTTCGCCAAACCAACCCGGCTGACGCCAAGCTCTTTGACAGTGGTCGCCAACGCCTCCTCCTTCGGCGTACCTTCACGGCGTTCGCCCGCTTGTAACAATATTCTGTATTTTCAATATGTTAAGATAATACTGATGAATGCATTGTTTAATATTAACCATCCACAACATCTTCTGGCAGAATAAAATGTCTTTATCTTGTAAGTAAATTTTGCTGTCAAGAATTGAAAAGTAGTAGAAAACGAATATGAAAACGTTAAAATCTAACAAATTATCAAATGATATTGATCTTTTTTGTCAATTTATTCTGTCTACTTCAAATAAAATTCTATTTTTTGAAAAACATATATTTCATTTTCTTTTTATATTAATTATCCTTCTTTTTTAGTATTATCCTTCTTTTCATGAAAGTTAACATTCTTTACAGCTTTAAAATTCAAAAACATTTTTTTACTCAAATTTTATGTGATGCTGCGTAAATCGAAGATATATTTGAAAAACTGAAATATTAGTTGTAAGAAATTAAAAAAATTGTTAAGTTATTTAGATTTAATTAAATGAATAAAAAATAGACAACAAATTTTTATAAAGTTTTATTTCAAAATTTCTTACCCAACCAGTAGGTTTTCGGCAACACATCTTTCAGATTAGAGGCAGCAAGAGAGTGCGTGTAATTGTTCTGCCAGAAATTTTCCACCAGTGCCAGCTCACTGCCGTACCTATAATTAAAAATAATTATTTTATTAGGGAATATGTACTGAGATACACTAACATTCTTGTTCGAAATTTTGAATCAAAAAATTTGTGTATCTGTTTTTATAAATACGAACTAAAAAAGTAACAAAATAGGGACAAGAGTTTTGAAAGTAAAATAAGCCTAGGTTTACAATATGCAATTGCTAAATTGATTGATTGATTACCCTTTTTATGAAACTAAATAAATCAATAAAATTAAATAGTAGAATGAGTAGTCTCTTATTTCATTTACAATTGCATATTTTTTTTTATCAATCATGGGAAAAAAACCCATATTCATTTGTGTTTTTTTCTTGTTGTATGCCTAATTGCAGTATTCAATTCAAAGACTAACCTGATATAGGTATAAAGATATGAACAAAACGTCCTTTTATATTATCATTAGTATCAATGTATTGTTATTGTTAGTGATTTTAATTAAAATTACTAATAATTATTGCAATTATTAGTAATTTTAATTTAATCATCTCATTACTTGTTCTTTGTTCCATTCTACAATCTCTCTTGTCTCCATTAGGAGAATGTTCATGCAATTAAGCTTTCTATTTCACAAAAGTTTCATCAGTATGAATGACATTTTCATGTTATTCATTTTTATATATATTCCTCAAAAAAAAATGTTCTGTAACATTTTTTCTTTCTATTTGTATATTTTCTGCTTTGTTTTTTTTTTGTACATTGCGGGATTTTTTGTTGTTGTTGAAGATTGGACAAAACTATAAATTATAGGTTATAAAACATAACAGCAACTAATAAGTGCAATAAAAACCAAATTATTTTCCATCTGATTTTTATATCTAAATCCTCATCTGCTGTGTCATAAAAATAAATGAACACAGAATATATGCATGCATTTACACATTTTTTAGACATATTTCAGCATATTATTGTTTCATATTATTTTTCAAAGTCGGAAATATTTTCAGCTCAATTCAATATCATTTCTTATATGCTTGTAAATTCTGTAAATAGTATTTTTTTTTCTACAGTAAATATTTTGGTACTTTGGTTATAAAATTCCTGTAACATACTTACCAAACCATGTAATGACCAGAATAGTCAAGGATACAGGGGTATGAGATAGCGTTTTGTTCTGTATAGTTGTCTAATTTCCATCTTATTGATGATATTATAATTTTTGAAAATCTTATAAAGTATAACCTATTGCAAAATGTCATAAAATTTAAATAATACACTACAAATAACAATGTAGTTGATAAAAAGAGGTTGTTTAGAAAATGTTCACAAAAAAATCCTACTAAAAGCGTTTGATGTACTTCGAAATGGATTACTATTTCAAGAAAATGTAGTAAATAATTATTGCCCATTTTGTTTAAAATAAAAAATACATTCTTTATAACAAACTTGTACTAAGCAGAATTACAGATTCATTTAGTATTAATATCTAAATCACATTCAATAAAATGATTGGTAAATATCAGCTTTGATTCTTGTTATTTTGTTTTAATTTGCACATTTTGATTCAACAGATTTTTTAACGAAATTTTTAAGTGGGATTCCTTTAAATAGATATAACTTTATCTAAAACCCAAAACCTGTTGTTATGAAAGCTTTATAAGCTAGATAACAACTCTCGGGCTGAAGTGTCACTTTTAGATATGTTACTCAGCTGCGAACCCTCAGATTGAAAGTTCGGTCTAGAACTATCCGTATCTGCCCCAATGATAACCCGGCGAATAAGCACATTTTATACAGCTGTTGTTGAGCCCTCTGTCGGCAGCAAAAGTCACGAGGTGCATTAAAATACAACAGCCAACATCACTACCAAGTTAAACACATGCTCGCCATAAAACTTGGCGCAATTGTATCGTCCGTCCAACCACCAACTCAATGGTGGGAGTGTATGTGGTGTAATCTTTATAAGCCAGATAACAACTCTCGAGCTGAAGTGTCAATTTTGCTCAATGGTTATGTTATTCGGTTACTAACTCTCAGATTGCAATTTCGGGCCTAGAGCTATCCGCATCTGCATCACTGTTATCAAAACACGCGTCAATAAAAGGAAATAACTATTTTCCATATCAAACTCTTAGCTTAATTTTATTTTTCTTACTACAGCTCTGTAACAAGAAAGTCCTTAAATGAAAAAATATTTATCATAAAAATTATCTGTTTTCTAGAAAAATTCTTTCACTTTTGCTTTGGAAAAATCTCAATATCTCCTTCAAGAAATTAGCCAATAGTTTATAATTAGATAGTTCAGAATTTCTCTGACAAACTAAAATCACTGATGATTCATTTCATTGTATGTAGAGGTATGAATCCTTAATACCCGGCGGATATTCAACTCCTTCTTTTATGTAACAGTAATTCTCTTAAGTATCAGATGTGGGCGCCTGTGCGTGTGATGCAAAATCCACACAGTGACCCACTTGTGGCTCTTCCTAGAAAGGCGTTTTGCAAAAAAGAAGGGTGTTCTACAAATTCCCATAAAGGCGAGAGAGAGTCTCAATTGAGGAAAGAGAAAGGGCGTCTCTACGAATGGGGTTTCGCCTTTTGTTGGAAAGAAACAGAGGAGAAAAGAAAACATTAATTTCTTAGTTGTAAAATTGGGAGTCGGGTGACGTAATGAATTCTAGATTCGGTTTTTCAAAAGGAAAAGAATGAAATCCGACACGACGGTCAGAACAAAAGTGACGGAAAACGAAGCGGATGAGGCAACAAAACACGCGGAACGCACTTTGAAATCGTCAATAAGTGAGACGAGAGATAACAATCCAACGGTAAAAAAAGAAGAAAAAAGGTAAAAAATAAAAGAAGACATTTTGTGTTGTCTTTATCCAATAATTCATTGGATTAATGTTTGCTTTGCGTGGGTTAATGATTTGCAGCAGAGGCCTTTGTTTATTTTAGAATTTGATTGTTTGTAGTAAGGGAAAAACGACAGATGTTTATTGAATCATAACGAATTCACGCATTAGAATTCACTTATTAGCATACATTTTATGAGAGAAAAAGAAGTGTTATAGAATATAGTGAATGTGTTTAAAATGAGGAAGGAATATAAAGTGAATTTTGACAGGAAATAATTGAATAAAACTTTAGATGTCAGTATTTGGAACAGCTGAAATAACATGAGACATTTTTTAGTTTTAATAATGCTTACTATCTGAAAAAAAATTCAAAATTTTTTGAATTGCACAAAAGTTTTGATCAAAAAGCTTTATTATCATATCAGAACATGATATTGTTTTGGGAATCAGGTTTTCTGGCGTCAACAAAAATCCGTACGCGAAAAATAAACATTTTAATCCGTAGGTGAAAAACTGAAATTTTATTATCTGCACGAGCATCTCAAAAAAATCAGCTTTTAATAATGCATTTCCATAGCATTTGCGAAAGCTCTGATTAAAATAAATAAGTTAATGACTACAGCAAATAAACCCTGGAGTAATGTTATTTTGGGCACGTGATTATATGAAACGAAATAAATAGGAAATTGGATATTTTTTAAACAATCAATGCGAGACAAAGTTTTTTGGATCGTTTGCAATACTAAAATGGCTCATTCAATGAAACAATTGAAATGAATAAAAATATAATTTAACTTGCACGAACACGTGGTGATTGGCCGTTCAAGAAATGATGTTCTGACATGATACGTTGAAATATGCATAGCAGATTACATTTTAATCTTTTAATAATATTCAGTACATGCCGTGCATGAAATAGATAGTGGTTTGTCTCAATTAGATTTTAAAACAAAAAAATATTTCCTTAAATTTGATAAAGAACGTTAATTTCATAAACAAAATACAGAGCTGGCCATCCGGCGGATGTTATATACCGGGGCCCCACGACTGCTGGGAAAAGAGAATTAGCAGACGATGAACTTATAAGAACAGGAATTTAGGTGTTATTTTTATAACACTGTAAATGACAATGTTATTTATACAAAAAGAAGTCAGCTTTTTAAGTATACCAAATACTATTTCTGATTTCAAATTAATCGCTGGTTTCTAATCTATATGGAATTTTTGAAAATAATAGAAAAAGAAATCCATTATTTTCTCGGTATATAACTGTAAAATAATGATAAATTTCTTTTTCCCGAACCTAAAATATCTGGATCAAATTTTTAATAAATAGTTTTTATAAAAACTAAATAAAAAATAAAATAATTAATAAAAAATAAAATATTTAAAATATTTATTATAATAAAATATTTAAAATATTTATTATAATAAAATATTTTTTATTCATCCACTCAAGTTCAAGTAAACAATTTTTATATGAAATAATATTACTGCAAATATTTCTAATAAATATATTTTGTTCAAATTTTTAATTGTTAATAAAATATTTTTTATTCATCCACTCAAGTTCAAGTAAATATTTTTAAACTTGTAGTTGATGACATTTGATGTTAATATAGTTTTTTAAAATATTAATTCATTAAAAAGCTACTGCAACCCTGCTTCCGTTGTAAAACGAAACAGAAGAACAACTACAATTGTATTTATCTAATAAAAAGTGACAAAAATGAAATGTTTCTTTGTTAACCTAAGTAGAAATTGGTTTAAATAATTTTTTTTATATTACTTGCTTCTATATTAAGACATCTAATAATCCCGCTGTTAACATTCCGGACCTCATTGAAACTATACTTTATTCACAATGAAAAGGTAACCCACTACATTAATGCAGGTACGACTTTAAATATGTTATTATATTGATACATAAAAAAGGCATTTTTAAACATAAGAAAAATCTCAATGAACTCATTAAAAAGGAATTCCGAATGAAAAATAAATATTTTTCTAACCAAGACAATATAATTTTTTTCTAACTAGAATAATTCTCCGCATACAAGTTTTGAGAAGCGTGATGTGTCATTACCGCATTTCCGGTTTAAGTAATTATAATTTGCAATTAGTGGTGTAATTCCTTTTACATATATCATTCTATAACGAAAGAAAAATGGAGTTAAAAAAAGAAATGGAAATTTTTAGAACTTCATTAAAGCGAGATGAAAGCAAAATTCATTTTTTATCAACTTTAGTACTCATTAATTTCTGAATGTATTATGAAAATATCCTGTCCTTACAACTATTTTTTATTGATAAGAAAGAAGAAAGAATTTATCTTCTTATTAATTTCATTTATTTCTCTGTCTGGTATTAAGCATTATTTGAAAGAAAAGTTCTACAATAGCAATCCCGAGAAGAAAAGTAATAAATAACATTGAAAATAAAAGTAATTAATAATGCAAGGATATAATATGGATATTGAAAGTCAATACTGTAAAATATTCAGATATTTGTTTTATGAAGTTATTGACCTCATTCAAATCATAGTAGAGAATGAAAACCAAAGGTAAAAAGATTGATTTATTTTTATAGAATGCAGTTCAGATTATAAAGAAAAGAAAGAAGCAATATCCTACAAAAGAAGATAAAGAAAGATAAATATATGTTATTATTACACAAATATAATCAACACTTGTGTATCGCTGGCTTCCTGGCATGGGGAGAGCGCGTTTCCCCCGTCATCTGGGTGTCCCAGGTTTGGGCATGGTTGTTTTTCTCTGTTCTATCTGTAAGGCGTGTGAATGTATTCCTCTGAAGAAAGGGGCTATGCAAGCGAATGTGATGAGTAAGTAACAGAAGTAATACTTTAGGCCCAGTTGGTGCTACGACAAAAAGCAAGAGGTGCTGATTGGGCTTAAATTGCTGACTACCTCAGCAAGCTAAACCATGGCAAGTGCTACAAGTAACAGCAAAACTTCTGTCACATCAATGTTGGATATTTACCAATAATCATAGCTATATTGGAGTATTGAATATGCAATATAATTATCCAGTCTAATGTGATGAAAAGGCAAATCGAATTAAAAAAATCCAATAGTTCGGAGTCCCATGAAATCATTTCTGTGACCAGCAATACCAGAAGATAAAGTTTTTATATCAAAACTGACTGTTATAATATGCATTTTCTCACTTCTTATTAAGAACTAAGCCCTTCATCAATCTTAAGCCACGTAGAATGTGAACAGGGAATGAATCACAGAAGTTATTGCAGGTAACGTGTCATTTTAAAATATAAGGCACTGTACAGGTAATTTATATATGTTTGTATACTTCACTGCATTTTTCAAGAATTTATTAAGAAAAAATAAGCTAACGGATTCCCATTTCAACATAAATTCTATAATGCCTAACTTAAATGCAGGAAACATAAACAAAACATTAACATAAATCGGAGGCCTGATGCTTAAGAAAATTGATTCAAACAGAGTTTATTTCATTGATGAATAAAACACAAATGTGAAAAGGTAACCCTAAGGACCAAATTTTACAGTTTCTAGTTTTTGAAAAAAACTAGACCGGATAGCATGGAAGCTTGATAACCACGAACTAGATACTTGGAAGTGTACTGCATTTAAACAATCTAAGTCCAACCCAAATGTCCAAGATCCAATTCTGACTAGATTTCGCATAGAAAATTTGGGATATTCATTTGTCATTCCATCTTTTTCTTCTGTTGGATAAGCTAGGATCTTCTGATTCACGTTGCGGATATCCTGTGTCTGTAAACATATCCTTACTAATGTAGACATTTTAAAATTACTATTAAAGAATTTTGAAGATGAATTTATTCACATTGACTTCACTGGCTGATAAACACCCTTATATTTACGTCTTTGAATTTTTAAGTATTTATGCTTTTATTCGATTTATAGAATTAAAAACAACCTTTGAACTTTATTAACCTATTAGCATAAGATACTGTACAATATTTATGCAGAGATGTTTGATATCCTACATACCGGAGAATGCCATGATGTTATTATAACAATACTATTAGGAATTTTGTGCTTGTAAGGTACCTCCAAATAATAAATAATTTATAATAAGGTATTTTTGGTAGTTCATTTAACTTTAATTTATATTTTATTATATTATTTGGTAGAACATTGTCAAATTTACTATGAGCTTCAAGCCAATCTTATTTTAATCGACATGCATAAAGATTTATAATTTTAAAACAACAATTTCCATTTCATCAATTGTTATTTTATGTTACTTTTTCTTATTCTGTCACTACGTTTTGAAAGGCATTCAAATATTTTGGAAAATGATATTTCTTCTTCTGAAATTCTCTAAAACGAATACTTTAATTTCAAACATCCCGCATATTAAAATACTCTTTTATTTTATTTGAATGACGTTGACAGTCACGTAAAAAATATCACATACAAGAACCAGTAATGCAAGTGCGTAATAATAGTAGCCATGGGGAAAACCCTCAAGGTGGTTTTCAGTTTAAATGATTTTCAAAGTTATTTGTTATTGATAATAAGTAAAAAAAACTGATATAAAGTTAAATGTGTGTTATTTTTTTGTTTTTTTCCTTCTCCATTGTTCTTTTTCATATAATGGACAAAAAATAATTCAAGGGCCGTAATATCGTAGAATGTAGTAATCCAATAAAGCCAAAAGTTGGTTTAATTTACTACTGCTTAGTAAGTTATAGCTAAAATCAACTATTCTGTAAATTAAACAATTAATTACTCAGAAGGAAATAATAATAAAAAAAATCTTACCTCCTGCATACTTCGGCTGCTCTTTTCCAAGACCTCCTGATATTGAAAAACCTATAACACTGATCGTTGTTTTGGGACCAGCCTGGAAAAGAATTAAATAATGTAAGTCAGAGAATAAAAATATATTGTACATCAAAATTTTGAATGAATGAAGGAAATGAACATTGTGGCGTTGTTATTGTTTCTCTGACAAGATAAAATGTGGCCAGGGAAGGCCCGTGCAGAAGAACATACAGTGCAGAATTCTAACTGTTCTGCACCTCCGACAAAAGGCATTGATCAGGCCACTAATCAGCTCATTCACCTTGAGTCTTGAACCAGTTCCTGCC